>SNQJ01S0200166.1:0-15891 GCA_010110895.2 Picea sitchensis | reverse complement strand
GGGGCTCTGGAATGAAGCCTCAACTGTAGATCTCAGCGGGTGGACTTTGGTCGTTCAGATCTGCTCGCCACTTACCCTAAGACGTATTCGCACCCTGGCTTAAAGTTGACGTCTCTTCCTCTCATCTGATGGTCGTTACAGACCCTGAGATCCTCCGAAAGAATCTCGTCTGTTCATCGGGATTTATCATCATGAGAGTCCGAACTCTCGATCACGAGACTCCCAAATTCTTGATCCTCGTTTTCCCAATGTGGTTAATATCTCGACGCGTGGCCTCCTTAAATCGGACGACCCAAATCTATTTCGGGGTTTTCACCATGGAAAGTCCCGAACTCTCGTCAGCAGGACTCCTGAGTTCGCGATTCCCGATTTCCTGAAATGGGTAATCTCATGACACGTGGCCTCCTTAAATCGGACGACCCAAATCTATTTCAGGGTTTTCACCATGGAAAGTCCCAAACTCTCGTCTCCAGGACTCCCGAGTTCGCGATTCCCGATTTTCAGAAATGGGTAATCTCATGACACGTGGCCTCCTTAAATCAAACGACCCAAATCTATTTCAGGGTTTTCACCATGGAAAGTCTCGAACTCTCGTCACCAGGACTCCCAAGTTCACGATTCCTGATTTCCCAAAATGGGTAATCTCATGACACGTGGCCTCCTTAAATCAGACGGTCTAGATCTATTTCGGGGCTTTCGCCCCTATTCACTGGGGATTTAACCCACAGGTAACTCCTGACAGATCCAATGACTGTTGGTTTTTCTAGCCGAGATCTGACGGCTCAGATTGGTTCCTACCTGTGCATTCTTCCACGACTCCCTGGACGTAGAAAAATCGACGGTCCAGATACTCCCATGGACCTTGGGGATCTACGGTCCCGATTTTCTTCGATACCCATGAAGACACAGAGAAACCAAGTGGTAAGGCGTTTAACACCCTACTTCCTCCTACCAATCCAACGGTCGTGTGTGTCCGCAAATTTCCCGACGGAATCTCGTCCGTCGATCAACACCTATTTAGGGTTAAAGTACTTAACCTTCCAGCTTCTTCTTCCGATCTGACGGTCGTGGGTGACCACAGATTTCCCGACAGGATCTCGTCCGTCGATTCGATACTTCATCCTTATGCTGCCATCTCGGGTTTTCAAGAGGATCGTTCCTCCTCATGCAGGGTTACTAAGGCCTTGCGCCTTCACATTCTCTTTCCCGGTTCTCGATGGGATTTTCAAGGAGGGTATCTCTATGGGGAGGTTCTTACCCAGGGTACTATCTTAGGCAGATAAGGGTACCTTTCTCCCATGAATCAGACATGCAGTCTGAATTAGATCAGTATGCATATAAATAGTGATTTAAGAAGACATAATCCATACATAGTCTTTCCATTATAAACATGCATCTACCAGTATTGATCAAAACACCATACAAACATTCTTACTCTGGAATCATTCACCATTTCACATATTATAAACATAAATGTCAGAATAAATATATATTTCAAGATTCCAGAGGCAAAACACTTATCAGAAATAACACCAGGGATTATGCAACTGCTGAGAGGGGTGCTCGTTTCCACCCAACCGTAGGCTCAGTGACTCACAGTGGATTTACCACTAGCCACCTACCAGATGAGACCACGATGTTGTGAGACTGTGTCTCTGTTTTCCAGTGACCAGAAGCGAAGGTTACTCTCCTTCCTCTCTGCTATTACTCACTCTGCATATCGCCAGAGTTCTCTTCCTCCCCTCGCGTCTGCCCCCAATCGCTTCTACCCCACACCTTATCCTCTTGCGAGGTTGCATGTGGCACGATTTCCCTCACACTGGTCAGTCATGATGGCTCTACAGATGGGCGGTTCACCTCCCCATCCTTCATTAATTCCTGAGGAGCCATCTACATACCAGCCTACGAGACATTTAATTCAGGTCCAGCGAGCCACTTTTGGTTCTCCGGGTCAGTGAAGTCCAAATACGGTATTAATTCTCGGTGGAAGTTAACGCCACCTTTCCAGTACCTTCCACTGCCATCGTGGTCTCTTTTTCAGCACATCCCCTCTCAACAGTCCTGCAATATAAATTCATAATGTTATTCACATTCATTGACCTTTTCTACAAGGTCCATTCACATCACATATTCACTTTCATGAGTTTGCCACAGTTCTGGCCAGTCCAGTTATTTTTACAAACTGGGGGAAACAGGGTGTTACACCATCTATAGGATGGTATTATCTACAATATGGACAAAGTCTATTCTCATAAAGGAGAAATATTGTAACTTATCAAAGAAACTCACACCTCCAAAATTGCAAGAAATTTTGGTGTTGGGAAAACAGTGGGATACTTATAGAGGTATGTGTAGTGGATCATAATGTAACATGTAACTTAGTTTATCAAAGGATGTAGACTTTGTTGTACTAAAAAATGGAATAAAAAGAAGAAAGGTTTATGCCATGTCTTACATGTACCTACTAGACCATGGGAGAGAATCTCTATGGATCTCGTGGGTGGTTTGTGAAGAACTAGGCAGGGATGACTATATATTTGTGGTAATGGATAGGTTTGGTAATATGTGCATTCTCATTCATTTTCAATAGCCCATCAAGGGATAGAATTCAACAATCATGTTATTTGAAATACCAAGGAGAATCAAATTAGATAAAAATATTGGATTTCTTAGTTCCTTTTGGACCACAATTTGAGAGAAGATGGACACCAAGTTGAAGAGATACACAAATTTCCATTCGAAAATGGATGGGTAGACATAAGTAATGAATGTGGAATTACTTTAGATTTTTAGGGGTTATAATTATAATAATCCAATGACCTGTGATGAAAATTTGGTTTATACTAATCATTCTTATAATAGAGAAATCCACACTTCCACTGCCAAGTCTCCTTTTGAAACTTACTTTGGATATTTTCCACCTTTTCTTTTAAATGTTGTATATGGAAAACAAGGAGGAGCAAGGGAAGAAACCACAAAAGGAATATTGGGAGAAGTTGGATAGAAGAGAAAGGAGTGATATTTGACTCTGCTTGGTAGATTCAGCGTTGTTGAATGTCTTGAGAGAATCTACAAGAAAGTAACTATGGGATAAGTTAGGGAATTTGTATCAATCAAAGTCCCTGGTAAACAAGTTTTTTCTTCGAAAGAAGTTGTATCATCTTAGGATGGAAGATGGAGATTATGTGACATAACATATAAATGCCTTCAATACTCTGGTAAGTGAAATTGTCTCTATTAATATTATGATTACATAAGAAGATACATGTATTACTTTGTTATTCTCTTTTCCAAACTCTTGCGATAATCTAGTTGTATCAATTGGTAGTACCACTCAATCTACATTGAAGTATGAGGATGTAGTTGCATCCTTGTTATCTAAAGAGATGAGGTGGAAAAGCATGGATGGTCATAGCACATATGATTTATTTGTAAGAGGTCGTACTCAAGACAGGAATCCTGGTAAGTCTTCAGGGGGGATATCTAAATCTATAGGTAGATCTAAGTCTCCAGTCAAATCTTTGAGGAAATTTTGGAAGTGTGGTAAAGTAGGGCATTATAAGAAAGATTGCAAGTCTAAGAAGGTTGATAAACCAAAGGGATCCGATAATACCTTTTCCACATAGGCGAAAACCTCCATTGAAGAAGGAGGTGTTGTTTACCTAGAATCTACAGGTACACATGTAGATCATGGTGTATGGTTGATTGACTCAGGTGCATCATATCATATGACTCCTCATAGAGATTGGTTTTGTGAATATGAAAAATAGGATGGTTGTGATGTATTCCTAGGATATGACTCGATATCCAAAATCATGGGACGTCGAAGGGTTAAGTTGTTCCTAAAAGATGGAAGGATTAGAACTCTCCCTCGGGTTCTGCACATTCCAAAATTAGCTAGGAGCCTAATATTTGTAATAAATTTGGATGACGCAGGTGTGGATACTGTATTGGTAAAGGGCACTTGCAAGATGGTATGAGGAGCAATGGTGTTGATGAGGGAAGTTTAGTGTGGAACTCTGTACATTTTTTTGGGAAGAACTTATACTAATGGGTGTAACAGTTATGTTTTCCCTGAGCAGAGAAATAAAGAAGAAAAGACCAATATTGTCCCTGAAAATAAGACCATGATGTGGCATCAAAGACTAGGGCATATTGGAGAAATGGGCCTTCGAACACTACATGGTAAAGGTATGGTTGAAGGTATTTCTAATTGCACTCTGGATTTTGATTTCTGTGAACATTGCATATATGGAAAACATAATCGAGTAAGATTTCCATATGGTGCTACAAGAGCAAAGGGGATCTTAGAGTTGATACACAATGATGTGTTTGGACCTGTGTTTGTTCCATCACTAGGTAAATCTGTGTATTATGTTTCATTCCTAGATGATTTCTCAAGGAACACATGTATTTATTTTCTTAGAAAGAAATCTGATGTATTTGATAAATTTAAAGAGTTTAAGGATCTGGTATAAAATAAGACAGAGAAGAAAATAAAGGTATTGAGGAGAGATAATGGTGGAGAATTCTGCAGAAATGAATTCGAAGAATTCTGTAAGAAGTGTGGTATAGCAAGGCAAAAGACTACTCCATACACACCTCAACAAAATGGAGTTGCAGAAAGGATGAACATGACACTGATGGAAAAAGCAAGGAGCATGCTTAGTGGTGCCAAGTTAGGACAACAATTCTGGGTAGAGACAGTGGGTACAACATGTTACCTAGTCAATCGATCACCCTCATCAGTGTTGAATGATAAAACTCCACACGAGGTATGGACTGGTAAGAAACCCTCTCTTGAAAATCTCAGAGTGTTTGGTTGTGATTCTTATGTGCATGTTCCAAAGGAAAATAGGAGTAAGATGGATAATAAAGATGAAAAGTGCATCTTTATTGGTTATAAAGATGAAGTGAAAGCTTATAAGCTTTGGAACCCATAAACTAAGAAGATTGTTTACAGTCATGATGTTTTTAGATAGGTGAAAGATGTTCCCAAACAAGAATTCCTACCAAGGCAAGAAGAACCTGAGAACATAGAGTTTGAGTTTGATGATTCAAAATTTGAATCAACTGAAGAAGATGAAGTAGAAGAAGAACCTCATACCCCAGTATTGAAGAGATCAGTGAGGGAAATAAGGAAACCATAAAGGTATAGTCCACCTGATTTTCATTCTAATTTTTCTTTATCTATTACTGATGATGATCTCATAACTGTCAGGGAAGCAGTGAATTCAGAGGATAGTAAACTTTGGAAGAAGGCCATGTTGAAGAAATGGATGCCTTGGATAAGAATGAGGCATTGGATCTATTTGAGTTTCCAGCTGGAAGAAAATATGTTGGTAGAAAATGGTTGTTTAAGAAGAAGTTTAATGCAGAAGGACAAGTGGACAAACACAAAGCTTGGTTAGTAGAAAAAGGTTATTCTAAGGTAGAGGGAATTGACTTTGGTGAGATTTTTTTGTATGTTGCCAAGTTAACTTCTATTAGATTTCTTTTATCTATTTCTGCTGATTTTGATCTTGAAGTGGAACATATGGATGTGAAGACATCATTCCTACATGGGGATCTAGAAGAAGAAATCTTCATGAAGTAGTCATAAGGCTTTGTAGTGAAGGGAAAGAAAGAGTTGGTCTGTAAGCTAAATAAGTCACTATATGGTCTGAAACAATCACCTAGGATGTGGTACCAAAAGTTTGACACATACATCCTTGGATTGGGATTTGTGAGAAGCAGGGTTGATCACTGTGTATATTCCAAGCATGGTGGTAATCACTTCATTTATGTAGTGTTGTACGTTGTACATGTTGCTAGTAGGAAATAACATGGATGATATCAAGGAGGTGAAATCACAGCTATCCTCCAAATTTGACATGAAGGATCTCGGTGCTGCTAACTTCATTATGGGAATGAAGATTAAAAGAGATCATGCAAACAAGAAACTCTGGTTGAATAAGATAAAATATGTTGATACAATATTCCAGAGGTTTAATATGCATGGAAGTAAACCGTTCAAGGTTCCTATTCATATAGGTGTAAAGTTATATGCAGATCAGTGTCCCAAGACACATGAAGAAGAAGAGGACATGTCCCATGTTTCGTATGCTAGTGCGGTTGGAAGTTTGATGTATGCAATGGTCTGTACTAGACCATAAATTGCACATGTAGTGGGATTTTTGAGCAGGTATATGTCAAAACCAGGGAAGGAGCATTGGACAATAGTAAAGAGGGTCTTCAGGTATTTTCATGGCACTACTAGTTATGGATTGTGCTACCAAGGAAGACCAGGATTGGACAGGTAGTTGGAAATACATGGGTTTGTTGATGCATATTGGGATAGATATCTGGATCACAGAATTTTTACAATTGGGTATGTGTTTAACCTATTTGGAGGAGAAATCAGTTGGATGAGAAAAATACAGGTTGTAGTGGCACTCTCAACTACAGAAGTTGAATACATGGAAACCACTCATGAAAGCAAGGAAACAATATGGTTACAAAGATTGTGTTTAGGTATTGGGTTGGTACAACAAGAAGTGAGATTATATTGTGACAGTTAGAGTGCAATCTTCCCAGCAAAGAAACATGCTTATCATTCAAAGACAAAGCATATCAATGTTCAATATCACTTTGTGAGAGACATGGTTGAAGAAAATAAGGTGTTGCTTGAAAAGGTTGACACTTTGAAGAATGTTATAGATTCATTGACAAAGTCTGTGAGAATAGAGAAGTTATCCTAGTGTAGAGTAACAATGGGCATGTCTGCCCTAGATTTTTGACTATGTAGTCTTGTAAACCCCTGTATGCAAAGAAAACAACAAGTGGGGGAATGTTGGGTATGTGTTATATTATTTGCATGTGTGTGTGTGGGCGCATCATATTCGACAACTACGTCTAACGATCCCAACTTTCTTCATCCTTTGTTTCGTTTGCGTCGGGCACTTTTCTGAGGGGGCTAGATCCCCCCCCTGGTTACACGCAGCGTTCAGGGAAGCGCCCCAAAATTATTTTTTTGGGGCAATTTTTTATGTTTTAGCAGATTTTGCTAGTTTTAGCGGTTTTCTAAATTAATCCTAGATTAAGGGATTAGGGTTTTGGTAGCTACGAAATACCTAAAATATTGTATATATTGTATTGTGAATGGTGAAATTAATACATTGAATAGTTGAAAGGTGCGACACCAAGGAAGGATGTTTTTCTCCCGGTTAAGGGTTTCTAGCATAAATATTTGTGTACTGTGTGTATGAGCCATTAATTAGTTTATGTTTTTATTAAGAATATGTATGCATTTCTTTACTTCACATGTTTAAAACTTACAAATTAAAGGATGAAATATTCATTGATAAGATCAAGAAAATGTATTAGAAAGACAAGAGACATTGAAGAAGTCACATGGAAAGTACAAGGTCCAACATGACCAACACAAAATTGAGAAGACATTATAGGTAGGAGATCAAGTCTAGTTTCATCTAAACAAAGAAACGATACAGGTTCATGGTAAGTGTTATCACCATAACAATTTTCAGACAGGGTCGAGGTCTCGAAAATTTAGCAAGGAGCTACATCATTGTGGAGGCATGATAGTTTGGAGAAGAATGGTCACATATAGCAATGCATGGACAAATATATCGGAGACGCGGAAATGATGGGACCCAACCAACCACAAATATCAGGTGTCATAGATCAACGGTCAGAAACCATATCGGGCATTGAAATAGCACGAGAGTTATTTATTCTAAGGCAGGTCGGGGAAAACACCGTGGTTTTGTTTCACGGGCACGTGGCGCCTTTGAGGTACATCGGGGCAAAAAGAGGTCTTCATAAAATAGTATTCTCCAAAAACCCGATGTCGGAAGTTGCTAAAGCCCGACGGACCGTAGATCTTGAAGCGGTCCAGATCAATGACCAAGACACATATCGAAGATTGAAGTAGTGCAGAGGATAAATTTTTTGAGGACAGGCCGGGGAAATACCACGGTTTCAAAACGTGGACACGCGACGATCCCTAAAGTATATCGGGGGGAAAAGAGGGTGAGCGTGAAAGCTCAAACACACCCCGATGTCATGTGTTCTAATGCCATTTCAATATGTCAAAATCAACAATTTGTGTGGGAAAAGGCGACGGCTGGTCAAATCACCTCATGCCACTCGTTCAGGTACTTTACGTTCATGCGATGCTAGGTAAGCGGCCCCAGATAACTAACTCAAAGGCTCATCATTCGAAATAGATTGGCCAAACGTGATAAACCACCATATCTGCAGGTACTCTTGTCAACAATTCATAATTAAAACTCAGTGACTATCGCTCTTCAAAATATGGATGGAGTTATTCTACTCCGGGCAATCAATGCTTCATTCGTAAGTAGAGTAATCTCAAACTGGATCAACTTCCTAATTTCTTTGAAGTTAAGGAAGACAAAAATCGTGTTTTCTGCAAAACTGGGAGACATCGACAAAGCCAATCAAACAACATCCAGTGAACCAGGAATTTCAACTAACATGGAAAATCCATCAATGAGTAAGAAAGAGAAGTCGATTGCACGGATATTAGCAACCAAATTCCATACTGAACCTGTGACAGAACCAGAATCAAAGGTTAGACTAAATCCTATCATGAGGGATTTAATCATCAATGGACACGTGGACAGGTGCTACAAACGAGTAGTAAAGAGGAAGCAAAGAAAGTGACAGAAGATAGGAATCAGAGCTGAGGCAATCGAAAGCATTGGGGAAAATCAATCAGTCTGGTTAAACACTCTAAAAGAAGAAATAGCCAAGATGGAATAAGTTCTCAGGTTGAATTGAGTACGTTTCATAAAATTTTGGACATATGGCGTTCAGTGAAAAATCCTCAGATATGTCAGACCTGTTTATAATGCTCCCTGTAGTGTAGGAGAATAGTTGTTATGTGTTACTCTTTTGTGTAACCGATCTCTATCTGTAGATTGTGGGGGAGGTGAGTCGTTTTGAATCCCACATGTAAATTTTCTATATATATCATTCCAAGGATAAAGAAAGTATGGAGGGAAGAGGGGGCCTGCCCTCGTTGCAGGTAGACTTTGTAAAATCATCGAGCTAAACTGAATATATGATGCAGAAGCAATTTTTGAACTGTTTATGAAAATATTCTAATCGGTTGTGATATGAGTTATGTCTTCTTTCATAGTGTGTGTTTCTTGTGTCTTTAAAAAAACATTTACAATTTCTTCTTTTAAATTGGAGAGTTAAAAGTCTGGAATTTGTCTGATGATGCTCTAGACTTAGCAATTTAAATTCATGTGATTATCTTCTCAACTATTTCAGAATTCATTTTAATATGCTCTGATGTGGTTATGTGTTTCCCTTTTTCTTCTTTCACCATGCAAATTTCAATTTGAAAACTCAGACTCATTCCCTCACATAGCCTTTCTCCTCTAGATAGTTCTAATGACCTGCTACTTCTTTATTCATTTATGACTCCATAGCCCAAATGTCACCCCCATTTCTTCAACAACTTTATAATACCCCCACCCCAAAACAAACCAAATCTAGCCAACAATTTCCAAAGAAATATCAAATGACACGAGAGATCCCTCTCTAAGTTGAGCAAGCTAGTGCCCATCTCTTAAGTAGGTTGAAATAGTTACCTTTGTCATTTGTATATTCAGCCTGATAAAATTTATAGAGTGTTAACATTCTGGCGCCGTTGTCGGGGACAAAATTGAAAATTTTTCCCTAGGAAAGAATGACATGGTTGAATTCTAAGGTCTGAGAGTAGAAAACACTTAGTCACATATTGGTTATATTCCTTCTCTGGCAACTGCACACATCAAAAATCAATTTGAAGGTGATTCCACTGGTAGAAGAATCCAAAAATTCAAATCTTCAATGGCGACTCCACTCTCAATGCATAATCCAGCTTCCAAAACATTATTGGTGACTCCACTCAAGATTCGAATGTAATTCAGAGACTCCACTGGAAGATGAGATCCCTTGACAGAGGTATGAAAAGACATTATGGAAGAAAACAAGTACTTAAATTTGGATTTTTTCCAAGGCATTTTATTTTTTTTTATAAGTTGCCTCTGGTCCTTTCTTAAACATGTCAAACAAACTTTTCTTTACCTACTGCATTCTAATGATGATTGTGAGAATCTTGCAATTGTATATCCTCCTCTTAAAGCTGTACATGCATATCCTCACTGTATCACTGATTTTGATAAAAATATCCCATCTAAGCCATGTGATAACCATGACCAAGTTGATGAGCCCCATGAATCCAAGGCTGATATTTCACCTCCTATACCTGATCCATCGTCCTCCGAGATCCAACGTAGATACATACCCTTGAAGCTACCCCAAGTCCTCCACAATTTCCCTCCAAAGTACTATGAGTGCTTACCTATGTTTGATGGGGAACCTGCTACCATATCAGCTGAAAAACACATCCAAGGGTTTTAGCCTTTTATAGATTTGTTTGAGATTGATCAAGAGGATGTTTGTATGAGAGCCTTCTCTCAATCCTTAAAGGGTAATACCAAAGACTGGTTTAACTATTTTCATCCGGAGACAATTAGCTCATGGGAGGAATTGAAAAATGTATTTTTAAAGTTTTGGGGCAGGAATACTTCTTTGGATCAACAACTTATAGAGTTCTATGCCTTGAAAAGTCAGAGAAATGAAACTATTTTTACATTCAGCAGGAGGTTTTCCAGTATTTACTACAATTTGTCCAAAGAAATTCAACCCACTGAAGCTGCTACCATGCTCCATTATGAAACTACTCTTCATCCAGATTTGTCTTTCCTCCTGATGGAAAGAAGACCTAAGTCCTTACAACAAATGTTTAATGATGCTTAGGACATTCAACACAACATCCAAGCATGTAAACAAATCCAAAATAAGGGGTTGAATTCTCAAGAACATGAAAATGAATATGAACAGAAAATAGTTGATTGGAATCTTGAGCATAGAATTGACAATATCATAGGCCCTCTTGAAGTTTTCAATGCTCATGATTTTGCAAAAAAATTGTATTCCACTTGTTGAAAGAAGAGGGGTTGATTTAGCTTCTGATCCATCCCATGATAAGTGGGGGGATGATTGTTTTATGTAATCATTTGAAGACAGTCAAGAAGATGAATTTGCAAATCAGTCTGTTGAAGAGCGAGTTGATGTTCCAAGTTTTTTCTTGTTGGATGGCATCGCATATATTTTTTATTTTCCTATATCTGATGAATATGATGATGATTATAAGGATGACTTCCTAGAACAACCAACTGCATGTTCTCTATCATAAAATGTTCATTTTCAGCAGTATAGTGAGAGCAATCGACCTACATACCACAGTTACAAAGAAGACAATATTGAATAAGCTAAAGGGAATTCTTTACCTTTATGCTTTTCTTCATTCAAATTGTTGAAAGAAAATCCTAAGATCATCATTGAAGCAAAGGAATGTGTGTTGATTCCAAACCACACTAATTCACTAGAACAAATTGGCAAGATATTGCAACAATATTCTCATGTGTTTAACGACCCTGTTACTTGTTATGTAGAAGACCTTGTCAGTTCAAAATTGCAACCATTGGTTGAAGATAAATCTGAAAATGGGTGTGTTCAGAAATCCAAAGGAATTGAAAACGGTGAAAAAAATGAAGGAGGTTTTGAATCAGGTGAAAGAATCTTGCCATTATGTTTTGCTTCTTTCAAATTGTTGAAGCAAAATGTTTATAATGTTTCAAATCAAAAAGCCTCCAGGCATGATGTTGAATATGAAGAAAGCAGTGGACTTACAAATGAAAAATATATTCCTTTATGTTTTTCTTCCTTTGAATGGTTGAAAGAAAATCATGATATAACAGAAGAAACAGGGAAGTCTAACTGCATTCACAATTGCATTGTTTTACATGAGGAAATTGTTATCAGTAAGGAAGACCAACAACACTCACATGCACTAAATGATCATGTAGTTGATTACTTGAAAGGATATTCCAATTCAGAGTTGCAACATGTGCTTAACCACCAAATTGAAAGAGAAGAAGAATCTGATCAAGAAATTGTTGTTAAATGATATTTTCCTTCTCCTGAAACTAACATAGATATTCAACAATATTTCCAGCAAGACAAAGTGTTTCAAACTTGTCTTTCTTCCCTTGAAAATGACGTGGTGGTCCAATTTCTAAGTGGCCTAGACATGGATGAGGATTCTAAAACTTCATCTATGGAGACTCCAAGCAACGAAAAACAAATGACATAGAGTTTCAGGAAATCAACAAAACAACGTCTGCCATTTCTCAATCAGATATATAGAAAGATAATGAAAAGGATGATGCACATGTTATGGTTGTCATATTTGAAGATGTTCGAGAATGTAAGAATGTTTTTGTTGATATGTATGGTATAGTAGACACACCTATTGCTGTCATTTCACCCGAAAATATTCCCAAGATGGAAGAAATGAAGCAAGAGAAAAAAACACTTGTGAAGGAAGCTTGTTTTTCTATCTTAGCTCCTAAAAAGGAAACATTCTTTTATGTGTTTCATGATTCCATGGCACGTTATATGAAAAAGTTTTATAATCAAGATCTATAGAGGATAGTGGGTTGCAAGCTTAAGAATAAAGGGAGTGACGAATTGGTGTCTATATTACATATGGGTCGCTTTACACTAGACGATGTTCTTTAGCCATGGTTGGCTTACATTTCAAGAAACTATTGCTTCCATACTTCTCAGCAAACCTGTCAGTTTATCGATGGGAATCAACAGGTTAAATCACATGAAAACAAGAATGTGGTGGAAGGGGTGAAACAAGATAGTTGTTTTGTGCATGTTTTAGAAGATCCATTTGCAGTTTTCTTGGAGGAAGTAAACAATCCAAATGTCCTTGATTTTTTGAGATTTGGATTGATGGATGGAGTTTTGAATGAATTGTCAAAAAAACTTTGGTACAAGAAAGTGCAAAGAAAACAAACAGTGGATAAAATGATGTCATGGTTTCATTGGCATTATGATTTCACTTGATTTGCAGTTCATTTCAGCAGTTAGGGTAGGTAGGAGTGTGTGAATAATATTTTTGGTCAAGCATTCTTTTTTAATTTCCAGTAGTATGTACAGTTAGATTCTAGTGGTATTTTTTGTCCAGCATCCGGTTGAGAGTAGTGTGCAAAGTTCAGTTTTAAAATTGACACTCAGGCTCCAAGACGTAACGGGGTACCCGCACATGTTTTGAAAGAATCCCAATGAAGAAGGCACCGAGTCTACAGTTCTTTGCTACCTCACAGGGGGGATAGCATCCCCAATAGGAGCCTCTGTTATCACCATAACAATTTTCAGACAGGGTCGAGGTCTCGAAAATTTAGGAAGGACCTACATCGTTGTGGAGGCATGATAGTTTGGAGAAGAATGATCACATATAGCGGTGCATGGACAAATATATCGGAGATGGGGAAGTGATGGGACCCGACCAACCATAGATCTCAGGTTTCATAGATCAACGATCAGAAACTATATCGGGCATTGAAATAGCACGAGAGTTATTTGTTCTAAGGCAAGCCGGGGAAAACACCGTGGTTTTGTTTCACGGGCACATGGCACCTTTAGAGGTACATCAAGGCGAAAAGAGGTCTTCATAAAACCGTCTTCCCCAAATCCCCGATATCAGAAGTTGCTAAAGCCCGACGGATCGTATATCTTAGAGCGGTCCAGATCAACGACCAAGACACTTATCAAAGATTGAAGTAGCACGAAGGATAAATTTTTTGAGGGTGGGCTAGGGAAATACCACGGTTTAAAAATGTGGACACGTGAATCTCCCTAAGGTATATCAGGGATAAAATCGGGTGAGCGCGAAACCGCTCAAACACGCCCCGATGTCACGTGTTCTAATTCCATTTGAATATGTTAAAATCAACAATTCGTGTGGGGAAAGGTGACGGCCGGTCAAATCACCTCATGCCACTTTTTCAGGTACTTTACGTCTGTGCGATGCTAGATAACTAACTCAAAGGCCGATGCTATATAACTAACTCAAAGGCTCATCATTAGAAATAGATTGGCCAAATGTGATAAACCAGCATACCTGCAGGTACTCCTGTCAGCAATTCATGATTAAAACTCAATGGCTATTGCTCTTCAAAATATGGATGGCGTTATTCTACTCTGGGAAATAAACGCTTCATTCGTAAGTAGAGTAATCTCAAACTAGATCAACTTCCTAATTTCTGTGAAGTTAAGGAAGACGAAAACTGTGTTTTCTGAAAAACTGGGAGACATGGACAAAGTCGATCAAACAACATCCAGTGAACCACGAATTTCAACTAACATGGCAAATCCATCAATGAGTAAGAAAGAGAAGTCGATTGCACGGATATTAGCAACCAAATTCCATACTTACCCTACGACAGAACCAGAATCAGAGGTCAGACTAAATCCTATCATGAGGGATTTAATCATCAATGGACACGTGGATAGGTGCTACAAACGAGTAGTAAAGAGGAAGCAGAGAAAGCGACAAAAGGCAGGAATCAAAGATGAGGCGGTCGAAAGCGTTGGGGTAAATAAACCAGTCTGGTTGAGCACTCTAAAAGAAGAAATTGCCAAGCTAGAATAAGTTCTCAGGTTGAATTGAGTACGTTTCAGAAAATTTTGGACATATGGCGTTCAATGAAAAAGCATTAGATATGTCAGACCTGTTTATAACTCTCCTTGTAGTGTAGGAGAATAGTTTTTATGCGTTACTCTTTTGTGTAACCAATCTCTATCTTTAGACTATGGGGAAGGTGAGTCGTTTTGAATCCCGCATGTAAATTTTCTATATATATCATTCCAAGGATAAAGAAAGTATGGAGGGAAGAAGGGGCCTGCCCTCGTTGCAAGTAGACTTTGTAAAATCATGGAGATAAACTGAATATATGATGCAAAATAAATTTTTGAACTGTTTATGAAAAGATTCTAATAGGCTGTGATATGAGTTATGTCTTCTTTCATAGTGTGTGTTTCTCGTGTCTTTAAAATTCCATTTGCAATTTCTTCTTTTATATTGGAGAGTTAAAAGTTTGGAATTCATCTGATGATGCTCTAGACTTAGCAATTTAAATTCATGTGATTCTCTTCTCAACTATTTCAGAATTCATTTTAATATGGTCTGATGCGGTTATGTGTTTCGCTTTTTCTTCTTTCTCCATGCAAATTTCAATTTGAAAAATCAGACTCATTGCCTCACTTAGCCTTTCTCCTCTAGATAGTTCTAATGACCTGCTACTTCTTAATTCATTTCTGAATCCATAGCCCAAATGTCACCCCCATTTATTCAACAACTTTATAATACCCCCACCCCAAAACAAACCAAATATAGCCAACAATTTCCAAAGAAATATCAAATGACACGAGAGATCCCTCTCTAAGTTGAGCAGGCTAGTGCCCAGCGCTTAAGTAGGTTGAAATAGTTACCTCTGTCGTTTGTCTATTCAACTAGATAAAATTTACAAAGTGTTAACAGTAAGAATATCAAGGCTTTGTGATATGGTCCTTTTGAAGTTTGGAGTAGGTAGGTGATAATTCCTACAGACTTAGTCTACCTTCTTATATGCACACTTACTCAGTCGTAAATGTGGAGAATATAAAACCCTATGAACCTTAGACTAGGAAAATGTCAAACAAGGTTTCATTATAATAGAGTACTTAGCATCAAAAGCTTAGGAAAAGTAAACAAAGGACATATTTTTACAAAAAAAGTCCAGGATAACTAGATGAGGGAAAAAATAACTCTAACAAGTTGGGTGAAAGGACAATTTCCAGGAAAGGACGAATGGTACTCCAATGATAAGGTAGAGGGAAATTTTCATTAACTTCTTTTGTAAAAGATTTTTGGGACCTAAAACCTTCTAAAATGGGAAGGTATGATCCAAAATC
>SNQJ01S0200165.1:0-16945 GCA_010110895.2 Picea sitchensis | reverse complement strand
TCGTGATATGTGAAATCGAAAAATAATCCTAGTCGTTGGATCAAGGACGAATCTGGGCCATGTAGAAATTTTGATACACTTAATGTATTTCCTGCTATTCTCCTGATCTAACAATTACGCCACTGTTAAATAAATAATCACTTCTACTATTATTCTTGCAGAAAATTAAATTAAACCACGATCACAACCATGACCACAAAGTGAAATATCAATAACACACAACACAAAAGTTTTACCGGAAAAGTGTAAAGCTAAAAACCCCACTATCATATATTATGTATATCATGAATCATGAAACAATCTCATACAAAACTATAATCCAAGAGCTCTCAGTACAATACACTCGTCTCACATTGTCATACACAAATCAGCAAATACATGTGCCAATTCCCGTGTCTAGACAACTTGCCTCCTCTGCACAATCTCTAGAATTCGAATTCTCACAAATGATCTCGATTATGTCAAATTGCCTAGTTTTCACATGCTCATAAGCATATTCACTGCATGTGTGATCAAATCACAACTGATAGCCAAACTGTCCCTTTCACATGTTATCTCAACCGGGTCTCCACTAGATATGACATGCATGTAGTTAACCGTGGTGAATCTTCAGTTGCATGTGAGTTCACTGATTAACTGAACTCTCACTAGCGCAAGTTTAGTTACAACTAGTACAACTGATCTTAACTCACTTAACTACACTTATAATTCTGTTACAAATCCAACTCACTCAGTTATGAATGAAATAATAGATTAATATTTATTGTCTAATTTAATTAAGGGAAAAGTAAATTAGACACATGTTTTTTGTTGACTTTTCAACACTCCCTCTCAACAAGAAAGGGATTATCCTTCACCCCAATCCTGTCTCTATGATATTCGAATTTTCTTCTGGTGAGCGCCTTCGTCAGAATGTCTGCATCCTGATCTTTCGTAGGAATGTATTGAAGCAACATGATCTTCCGCTACACACAATATCTGAGATGATGATACCGGATATCTATATCCTTAGATCTGTCATGAAACACATGATTAATCGAGAGTTTAATGCAACTCTGATTATCACAATAAATCACTGTCAGATCTAAATGAGAACCAAACAAACCAACGAATATCTTCCTCATTCAGATAGCCTCACATGCATCTTGGCTCGCTACCATGTATTCTGTTTCTTCTAAACTAAGTGCCATGGATCTTTGTTTCCTATTGTACCAAGAAACAACTATAGATCTGATACTAAAGATCCCCCCTGATGTGCTCTTTCTATCTGTTGGGTTGCCTGCCCAATCTACATCCGTGAAGCCATGCAAATTCAGGTCATCCATCTGTCTGTACCATAATCCATACTCAAATGTTCCCTTCAGATATCTCAGGACATGCTTACCTGCCTTCCAAAAAATTTTGGTAGGCTTAACCATCGCTTGACTTAGCTGGTTAGCCACATAGAAAATGTTTGGTCTCATGTTCACTAAATACATTAGTGAACCCACTAACTGTTGATAGACAGTAGAATCCACTACCTCTCCAGAAGTAGCATCCTCTTTCCTCCAATTTCCTGGAAGAGGAGTATCCATGGGTTTGCAACCCTCCATGTGAAACTTACGCAATATCTCCCTTGCATACTTTCCTTGAGACACAAAAATTTCACCATCTCACTGCCACATTTCCAATCCAAGGAAATAATGAAGAAGGCCCAAATCCTTCATCTCAAACTCCTTTGCAAGGTCCTCCTTGCATGAGTGTATCAGTTGCGCATCACTAGTTAGTATTAAATCATCAACATAAAGCACAATGATTAAAAGCTTACCCTCCACCACACTTTGGTATAGGTTTGCATCTGCTTCACTTTTGGTGAAGCCCAATCCAATGAAATGGTTGTCTATCCGAGTGTACCAAGCATGGGTTGCTTACTTCAGCCCATACAGTGCTCTCTTGAGTCTTCACACATGTGACTCTCTGTCAAAGGTCTCAAAACCTTAGGGCTGCTTAATGTACACTTCTTCCTCAATGATCCCATTGAGGAACGTAGTTTTTACATCCATCTAAGGAATGCGCCAACCCATCTGCATTGAGAGTGCAAGGATGGATCTTATGGAAGAGTACCTTGCAACAGGTGCAAAGGTCTCACCATAATCTATCCCCTCGATCTGTGAGAATCCCTGGGCCACAAACCTGGCCTTGTATTTATCCACACTCCCATCAGTAGATTGCTTTACCTTGTAGATCCATCTTGAACCTACCATTTATTTATCAATTGGTCTTGGGACAATTTCCCATACACTGTTTTTGACAATGGATTCATACTCCTCTACCATAGAATCAACCTAAGTGGGGTCCTGCACTGCTTCCTGAAAGCAAGATGGTTCAGTCACAATACATTTTCTCATGAGAGCCATGTATCCAGCAAATCGATCAAGAGGTTGTCTCTGTCTGCACTGTGAAGTAGGGGCTCCTACATTCTGTGTAGCATCTAGTCTCAATCTGTCAGCTTTTGTGGTGCGATTTCTACCATTTTTAATGGATGGCTCTGCTTGAGTGGTTTCCTCCACTCCATGAACCTCTTCATGTGTCTGATCCACATCTTCAGACTCATCTTTGGGAACCAACAGTTCCTCTTCTGCATGCAATTCTATCTCCCTCTCAAGCGACAACCGCATGGCTTTCCCCTCATCGAATTTTATATCTCGTCTCATAACAGTCATCTTACTATTTGGAAAATACACACGATAATTATGGGGTGTTTCTGTGTACCCCACAAATATCACAACTTCAGCAGTCAGTTCCAGCTTCTTCCTGGCATCCTTTTTCACATGCACAAAAACAGATGAGACAAAATATTTTAAATGAGAAACATCAGGTTTCTTACCAGTAAAATATTCTTCAAGTGTACTCATGCCAAGTACTCTATGAGGAAAATGGTTCTGCACATAAACCACAGTATTGCATCCTTCTTCCCACAAATGAATTGGTAGGCCCTGATCATGCAACATCACTCGTTCTGCACCCATGATCGTTCTATTCTTTCTCTCCGTGACCCCATTTTGTTGTGGGTTATGAGGGGCTATGAGTTCTCTTCGAATTCCTTCTCTGCTGCAGAAGTCTTTGAATTTGTTATAGATGTATTCTCCACCATTATCGCTCGTTAGAGCCTTCACTTTCTTCCCCGACTCTTTCTCTACCAATTCTTTAAACTCACAGAACTTTGAGAATGTTTGATCCTTCTTCTGCATGAAGAATATCCAGCATTTACGAGAAAAGTCATCAACAAAAATAACATAATACCTATGTTTTGTTGTTGAAGCAACCGAGAATGGTCCACACATGTCCATGTGAATTCTCTCTAGGATTACTGAAGCACGGCTCTCCTTTTCATGAAAGGTGGACTTTACATACTTCCCCAGGGTGCACCCCTTGCAATGATCTAATTGAGCAAGTGTTCCCATTGGCAGTCCAGTAGATATTTCTTGCATGATCTTCAAGGCTCCATGATGAAGATGGCCCAATATCCTATGCCATAATTCACCCTCATCCCGACTCACCACTTTTTCTTCCTTGCATATCATGGCATTGCAGCCATCTACCTCCATCATGTAGAGATTCTTAAATCGAATCCCTATCTTCTTGACTTGACCTGTTGCTTTATGTCGTAGGTAGGCTTTACCACTGCTAAAAACAACATCATAGCCTCTGTCCTCCAACATTGCGACTAAGACCAGGTTTTTCTTTAGACCTGGAACATGCATAACATTTTTCAATTGAAATGGTTTACTTGACTCCCTCTAAAAGGTAATGGTACCAATACTAGTTGGACTGTATCATCCATCGTCGCCCATCTCTATATGCATTCTGAGATCTTTCTCCTCCAAGTCAATGAAAGACTCTCTATCTCCCGTCATGTGGAAGGAAGTGTCACTATCCAAATACCACACCGATCCCGATGCACTTGAAGCCATGCCTGCGATTAAAGAGAAATCAAGCTCAAATTGTGAGACAAGAGCCTCACCAGATGCAGATTCATAAACCATCTTGTTCTTCTTCTTCTGTGGAAATTTAGTACCGAGATGCCCATGTTCGTGACAGTGAAAACACTTCACTTTGGACAAATCCAGCTTCTTGACTTTAGACTTGGATTTTGGATGGAATTTCTTCCCTTTCCCTTTCCTTACCTTGGCAGTCAAAGAACAATCCTCTTCATCATCACTCTTTTATGAAGATCCATCTCTGGTTTTCCGCCTGAACTCCTCTTGCACTAGATCCAACCATAGTCGTTCCCAATCCGACAATTTTTCCCTTCCATTGATAGAGTCTTGATAACTGTTCCAACTCTTAGGAATCCCTAGGAGTGCCAAGCTCACCAAATCATAAGCAGCGACTGTTATTCCCACACTTCCAAGCTCATCCCGAAATTGGACAAACTTCATGAGATATTTTGGAATGGTGTCGCCTTTATCCATCTTGATCTTCCTGAGTTTATCTTTGTGTGCCAATTTCCTATGGTTGCTACTATTTTGGAACAGATCCGTCAGAACCTTCCACATTGCATATATTGTGGTTTTCCCATGGAGACTTAAGACAATGTGTTCTTGTACTCCCTCCAACAGAATCCTCCTCACCTTCGCCACTTTCTTTTTCCATGCATCAAGATTTGCAGTGTTTGTCACATCTGGCTTAGGAACATCATTGTCAATGTAACCCTTCAAGCCATTATCTTCGAGCACTGCTTCCATCTTGTCCTTCCAAGAAATGTAGTTCGAGCTGCCCTTGAGTGCATACTCCAACCTCAATCCATTGAAAGACATTTTCGATCTTGAATCAAGTGTCACACCAACAAAATCTTGCAAATTCGAATGTTATCCAACCACCAAAACTCAACTTCTTCAATCCCTCTTCCCTGGGAGGTTCGCACCCCACCTGAGAGTAGCCTGAGGGAAGTTCGCATCCTGCCTATGTGTAGCCTGCGAACTTGCCTGGAAAGTTCTCACCCTTCTCCACTGTAGCCTGCGAGAATGCCAATGAAGTTCACATCCTGCTTCAATGTAGGGTGAGGGAAGTTCGCACCTTGCTAGTGTATTTTCCTGCGAACTTGCCAATGAAGTTCGCACCCTGCCTTTGTCTAGGGTGTGAGAATTATTGTTCCTGAAAATGTACTAGGGTTCGCACCCTGCCAGAGACGGGACCTACAAACACAAAACAATGTTCACACCTCACTTCTATGACTCCATGGCCTCCATGGCTCTGATACCATGTAGAAATTTCGATACACTTAATGTATTTCCTGTGATTCTCCTAATCTAACAATTACGCCACTGTTAAATAAATAATCACTTATACTATTATTCTTGTAGAAAATTAAATTAAACCATGATCACAACCATGAGCACAAAGTGAAATATCAATAACGCACAACACAGAAGTTTTACCGGGAAAGTGTAAAGCTAAAAACACCACTATCATATATTATGTATATCATGAATCATGAAACAATCTCATACTAAACTCTAATATAATAGCTCTCAGTACAATACAATTGTCTCACACTGTCATACACAAATCAACAAATACATGTGCCAATTCTTGTGTCCAGACAGCTTGCCTCCTCTGCACAATCTCTGTAATTTGAATTCTCACAAATGATCTCAATTATGTCAGATTGCCTAGTTTGCACATGCTCATAAGCATATTCATTGCATGTGTGATCAAATCACAACTGATAGCCAAACTGTCCCTTTCACCTGTTATCTCAACTGGGTCTCCACTGGATCTGACAGGCATGTAGTTAACCGTGGCGAATCTTCAGTTGCATGTGAGTTCACTGATTAACTAAACTCTCACTAGTGCAAGTTTAGTTACAACTAGTACAACTTATCTTAACTCACTTAACTACACTTGTAATTCTGTTACAAATCCAACACACTCAATTATGAATGAAATAATAGATTAATATTTATTGTCTAATTTAATTAAGGGAAAAGTAAATTAGACACATGTTTCTTGTTGACTTTTCAACAGGTCGTCATATCCAGGAGGTGAATGTGGTAGACCATGTCAGAAAGGACAGGTGGAAGACTACATCAGCAGTGGCACGTGGCACGGTCAGACAATGACAAGTGTCAAGATGATTCGTCATTTCAGGAACCTTGAAATCACAATTCTGAGTGACACGTGGCAGCCACACAGATCATGTCATGTCATCAAGTGACATCATTTCAAGAGTTTAGTTTCAGGAGATTTAGCATCAACACTCCCTCAAAGTCCCAAAAGATGAAGTTTTGGGGTAGAGGATAGTTGTCCGATCACCATGGATCATGGACCATTGATATGAAGAGCGAAGCACTCAAATGGATAGACAGTGGTCATATCTTGTGGTCACATCATCGAGAGATGGAGAGCAGAGCTAGAGAATCCAAGCCTTATTTCGGAGTTTGTGACATGGAGAGTCGAGACGACTCATCAAAGAATCCCCGAAATGTGAAATGAGAAACACATTCTAGTGTAGGTTGTGCTCACCACCGGTGGTCATGTGAGGGGAAGGATCTAGGGTTTTCTAAGCTCCATTTCATGGATTGCGACATGGCAGAGTCGAGATGCCTCAACATAGGATTCCCAAATTACAAATTGGGAAAGCCCTTTATGGATAAGCGCCTGGCCATCGCTGGTGGTCACGTGAATGGAAGGAGATAGGATAGCTAGGCTCCATTCTAGGTATCAGGAATTCTAGAGGAAGGAATCAAGGAGACTCAAGGGAGAATCCCTGAAACACAAGTTGTGAAGCTCCTTTTTGATTAGGCCTATGGTCACAGCCAGTGGTATTTTGGAGAGGCATCCTATGCCTGGTGCTAGTTCACGTAGGGATCATTCATGAGGAACTGTTGATCTCCAGTTTCTCCTTCCAGGAAGATATCAATCGTTCAAAGACTCCAACAACCAAAGAATCCATACTTGGCTGGTTGTAACTGTCAAAACGAAGTGATGGCATCTGCCAGAGAATTCTAAGAGTCTTCAAGGTGATCGACAGAGAAGACAAAGAGTCTTGAGGCCCCTGCCAGTGGAGTGTACTCATCATAGAGTCGACTGACAGATAGAAGGGGGTCGAAGACTGCTACAACAAGTGAAGCCAAAGGACCTCATAATAAGTGTGAGTGATGATGAAAAGAGGAACGGTATGTAGTGGCATAGCGCATGCAGAAGGCACAAGGTGCACCGAGACTATAAAAATGGAGAACAAAGAAGGGATCATGTCATTGTTGTTGTGAGTAGTGCATGTGTGTAGAAGCATGAGGTGTAGTAGCTGAAGCATAGAAGAAGAAAAGAACAAAAATGCATATTTGTGAGAAGAAGAGAAAGCCGAGGTGTGCATGTTGAGATAGAGGAGAAGATTAGAAAGCTGAAGAGGGTGCAAGCAGGAAGACACTAATGCAGGCATAGAAGAGTAGCATAGCAGAACAGTGATAATCCTAGTAAGCCAATAACAAATATTGAATCATTGTAATAAATTCACAGAAAGAAAATCTTTATATTTGAGGGAGGATGGGAGGTGCTAGGGAGGATTGTTGTCCTCAGAGTTTCAAGTAGGTGCTTGAACGCAGGGAGTTATAGCTTCCATCTAGTTGCATCAAGAGAAACCATGGTGGTAGGGTGGTGTAAGGGAGAACATTGGTTCTCTGATATATAGGTCAGTTCCTATATGACTAGAAGTTGGTGCTTCCATCTAGTTGGTGCTAGAACATTCAGGGAGTTGGTACTTCCTTCTAGTGGGTGATAGAGAAACCAAAGAGTTGGTGCTCTCAGTAAGTAGCGGCTTGCAAAACAAAGGTGGTAGCCTTATTATGAGTTGGTGCTCATAAGAATGATAATGTACAGAAGATAATTATCATATAAAGAAGAAGAGGTTTTCACCCTTTATGGGTTTCCTTAGGAATATCTGTCTCTGTATTGTACATGTGTGTGATTGATGTTGAATACTCTACTGCTTATTTATTGTGATCATCATTGAGAGTTCTGTAATGAATTTAAAAATGGATATAATTTTTTAAGCACAGTAACAACTAATTCACTCCCCCTCTCAGTTGTCCAACATCTTCATCTCTTTCATATCCCAGCCAACGATTATTACTTTTATTAGTTATTTCCATGTTCATAATATGAAAATCGTCCCTCAACCACATTAAATCAATATGATCCATTTTCCTAAATGCATCATCTCACAATCCTAATTCACATTTATAAAATTACATTATAATTCATGGGTATTAGAACTAGGGATGTTACATCTTCTCCCCCTTATTTTTTCATTGTCCTTAGTGCACAACATCCTACATGTGTAATTTCATTTTACAGTTCTAGCTTCCCAACCAATAATCAACATATAGGATCTCTGACCCAAAACCACACATGAATTACAACCTAAACAAATTGAATATGCGCTATGGCCCGAATACCATAGATACATAGGCACTCATGCCTAAAAAATATCATAAATACAAAGGTTCTCTGGCCCGAAACATATACATAATCCACTAGCATTCTCCTACAACTATCCCAATTTTCACTAGCTCTCTTCTCATTGACCTTCCCAACCCAAGGAATGGCATCCCATTTGTTTATTAAAGTTGACTTAAGTGATGTTCTCCCTTCATTGTCCTCAGTCCCTCAAGTTTCACCATTCATTTATCAAGGTATCTCTAGCATAGGTAACTAGGAATTTCATTGTTGGGAACTCAAGGGACTCACTGCTAGGAAGAATATTAGTAAACTAACCAGCAACAACCTTGTTTTTGCAGTGTGAATCACATAAAAGTGAACTCTTTAGGCTTGAAAACCTGGTTCTTTGACAATGCAAATCACCCTAGAGTTCACTCTTTAGACTTGACAACCTAGTTCTTCGACAATGCAACTTACACTAGAGTTCACTCTTCAGGCCTAAAAACCTGGTTCTTCGACAATGAAACTCACACTAGAGTACACTCTTCAGGCCTAAAAACCTGTTTCTTTTATAGTACAACTCACACTAGAGTTCACTCTTCAGGCCTGGCAACCTGGTTCTTCAACAATGCAACTCACCCTCTAGGCTTAGGCATCCCTTTCATTGTTATACAATTCCTCAGGTGATCCATCATTTTCCAAGGTGTTCCCATGCAAACAAATTCCAACTTTTTTCTATACTTCCACTAGCAATATATAACCAGTGGAAATCATCCCATTTGCATTACATGCATACAATTAATATGAGACATCAACATATAATTATAAAATTTCAAATCTGTTTTACACAAGAAGACAAAATTTCCCAAGCATGAGTCTTTTTTCTCATAATTGTTTGGCTCTTGCAATAATATATATTAGTGTTCTTACGAGATTACATACCTTCCATATCCAATACCATTTCCCTTGTATTTTTCTCAATTCCATGCAGCCAAATAAATTGTTAGTATATCGTAACAATTTTCAATTATTAATTTCTCAAATCTGGTTATACGGAAAATAAAAATTCCCACGCATGAGATTTATGCTCATTATGTTCATTTCTTGCAGCTATATATATCAATATTCTTATGGAAATATATCATTTCCATATCCAATACCATTCATCCTACAATTTCCTCAACTTTCTTGCAGCCAAACAAGATTGTTAACACTCATGCATATTTTTAGCACTTCGTGAAATGATATCAGAATTGTATGTACCCAACAATTCAATCATTTCCAACCATTATTCACATTAAAATGGAATTATACTATTCATCATATTATCTATAATGACACTATCATTCATTTTACATGCATTATCAACACATGAATCTCTTCATAATGTAATCAAACTTTACCAGTAAATAAACCCAATGTGCCAATAATACTGGCCACATCTACATAATGCATCATTGCATTGATCCGAGAATACCATATGTTCATGTCATGTATTCCACCATGTGAGTTGGAATGTATGGCCCATGCCTCAATACACTATCCAAAATCTTCCCCACAACCTTTCTGATCATTTGTATACCTTCCTCTTCAACCCACACACAACACTAGGAACATCATCCCTTCGTGCTATTTAGTGTAGGAAAAACGGTTGCAATCCAAACTTCAGTTACATAGGGAATACACATTATGCACTTGGATGGAACTATAGCCTTTCCATTTTCAAACTCATCATGGCCTCATACAAGACCATCTCAAATGACATTCATTGTTATAACAAGAGTAATGTCTCCCAACTTAACTCAATTATGAATTCATAACCAATATAACACAATATGTAATTAAATTTCCGATAAATGCATTCAAGCAACAAATATTATTTGCATACTCAAGGCCTCCCTCCTTTTCATTGATTCACGTATTTATATTAGAATGAGGGAATTCTTACCTTTATTCCCTTCAACATTTGTACATTATAACAACCCCAAATGCATACCTACATGGTTGTTATCAATTTACTTGAAGCTACCTAATCTTTTTACATTTGTAGAAGCTCGTCGGATCCCTTCACTAATTTTACTGGTCCACACTTTCTCCATCCTCATTTGTCCTCATATGGATGGATACCATAAGAAACAATATCTTCATGTTCTAATCATGTTTCTTGGATACACAATCCATCATTAGTTTTATTCAAATATCATAGCATCATTATATATATATATATATATATATCAACGGACTACTCTTATTTTATAATCATGCCAACCACATGTTTAGGCATGTCTATATGCACAAATTCACATTAGTATGCACCAAGAATTTGATATTTCATGCATATTTTATGCACATGCATTCTATATTTATTCTATATATCATACATCAATTCTATCATGCACTCCAATCCATATCTATTTCATATTAATAAATTATTTAGTTTTTTTTACTGTAGATGGTTGTCTTGGAATTTCCCTAGAACCTTGTTTCCCTATGCACTACTATGTTTCTCAACTGTGCACCACAGGCCCCTATTCTACACCTGCTAGCCAAGCCTCACTTGGTCATTATACATTTCCAGCCACTAGTTGGTCCACTAGTGATGCCATCTTGCAACTACTTTATGAAAAGAATTATGTCCCAACATGTTTTGTCTAAATTATCAATATTCATAGTGTTGTAACATGCACTATTCCAGTTGAATATTAACACTGAAATGTAATTAACCACTTCCCATTTTTTCTTGACCAAATGGCCAACTAGCCTTGGAATACCATTATCATTGATTAGCATTTCAACATTTTGAAATGCTTCTTTCATGCCTTCTTTCTAATATTCTTTTCCACCCATGTATTTTCTCAATATCAAATATCTCTCTTCATTTTATTGAGTAATTTATTGTGAAGCACTTTGTTTTTTGGCCATTCAAGGTCACCCTTCTCCAATGGAAATGCCACCACTTTCCATTTGCACCTGTATCTTGCTTTTCCTGCACACTCTGATAATAGAGGCATCTTTCTTTCTTTTGTAATTTTAGAAAAGAGTTGATAGATCATATCTAACAATTCCATCTTCTTACATTACCATGCTTTCTCATAGAGATAACTGATCCAACCATAAGTCATGCCTCATATCATGATATCCTTTCTCCTTCTCTTGCAACAAGCTTTCTTTCCTTTACTATATTTCTATCTTTAAGTTTATGGATTCCTCCTTGCTTCTTGTGCATGCAATGTAATTCTTTAAATATTGAGTTCATGTCGTATGTGAAAATATCTATTGACCTTCCTTTGCAAGCCATTCAATCTCTATAACATTTGAATACTAATATTCCTTTGTTTTTTTTATATACCCTTGACAACCTTGGAACACCTTCTCTGCACTTTCCTTTGCAGTTATTTGAGGCTCCAACCATCTTCACAAGCTTGAGCTCTTTCCTATTCAATGGTCCCTAGGATTAATTTAGAACAAACCCACAAAATTCTCAGTTTTGTAATTTTACCCTGTTTCTAGAAATCATTTTCACACAACACTCTCTGCAAAGTGTTCTTCTTCTTAATGATAATTCCATGTTAGTAATCTTAGCCTCTCTTTTGTCAATATATTTCTCTTCAAGTGTGCCTCTAGGATTATGCATAGGTACCATCTTGAGTATCTACACTCTATGACGCAGCCGCACCCGTAGGCATGCCGCTCACAGGATCTTCTTCTTCTCGACCCGAAGAACTCTTTAATAGATCTTCTATTTCCCTATCGGGAAATCTGCACCCACAGAACTCTCGTGGGATCCCCCTCTCTTTACTTATTCGGGGAATCGGACTTCGCAACTTCGCGATGTCAAAGGTCGACCACTGGGCTCTCGAATCCCCGAGACCCGATGACTAGTCAACATTGACTCTCTCTTTTACTTTGTCGGGATTCTCTCTATCGTGATTTTGCCCCTCACAGTGTCGAACACCTTGGTTCCCTGACTCTCGATACCCGACGCGCTGAAATTATGACCCACGAGTGAGTTTACTATTCAACGCCTTTACTCCATCGAAATTTCGGAGTTCGTGAAACCGAAATGCACGAACACTCCACTCACGGGATCCGTGATATCCCGATACCCGATATGGGATGCCACCTGTCCTCCTCGCTGACTCCTTTGTGGCCCCACGCTATTCTCTGCCTGTCGGAGTATTGCGTTTCGCAATATCGCGACTCCAATTGCAAATGTTCACGAGACTCGTGAAACTCCGAATCCTGATTCTCCGATGAATGACCCCCTGTCGAGCTTTCCCCGGTGGCGCTTGATTACTGCCATGCGTCCTTCTCAAATGGGCGTCTCAGATTTACTCTTGGGGTTTCGAGACTTTTGATGTCCCGATTCTTTCGACCTTAGGAACTCCAATTTCCCAATAGCCAATATACCAACGGTTGCTCGATCTTCGCCACGTGTCTCTGCTAACGGATGGTCCACATGCTCGTCGGGATTTCGAGACTTGTGACGTCTCGATTTGCACGACCTCGAGAATCCCGATTTCCCGAGTGTCGATTTCCCGATGGCTCCACCTCTTGTCGGGCTTTCTCCTCCTGTTCACGAGGACTTAACTCCCTCGCAACTTCTGCAGATATGATGGTTTTCAGTGATCCTGAACCAAATCTAACAGCTCAGATCCATTCTCATTCCCTACGCTCCTCCGGCTGCTCCCTGGACGTGAACACCAACGGTCCAGATCTAATTCCCAGCCGATCTGACGGCTACTATTTCTCCCTCCTGAGCTCATGCACTTTCTTCCTGCACTTGGAAGAATTCCAAGTCTTCCAAAGGCCTCAACCTTTATCTTCCTTCTCCTCTGCGAACTCCTCACTCTGAGTTCTCAACTGCGCGTGTAATAACGTTGTTCCTCCTGAACTTTGGGAACTTTGAACTCTCCAAGAGTTCTTTAGTCTCTACACTCCTTGCAGCCCAACTCTATGCGTGAAAGCACTGTTCCTCCTGAGCTTATCCTTCTTCCAGAACCCTGAAGGATTTTATGACACCTACGCCTCTATAGAGTCTTCACGTACGTGAAAGTGCTATCTCTTCTGAGCTTCTGCAAACATTCAGACCCCTAAGGGATTTTGTCCTTCTTCTCCTTCATATGGAGAATGAAATGGATGCCCTCGTGGCTATCCTTCTGCTCAAGCAACTGCTTGCTGAGCCTATCTGCACACTAACTCAAATGCCCACCTGGCAGAGTATCTTCTCACAGAACGTTCAACGGTTCTGTCCTCTTGTGCACCTATGCACTTGCTCAATGCCCACCTGGAAGAGCTCTCAGAATCCTCAGTGATTCTGTTTCTTCTAAACTCACAGCAGAGTTCTTTCCTCAGCACCCCTGTGCATATGCTCAATGCCCACTTGGCAGAGCTTTACAGAATTCATAGCAGAATTTTGTCAGCAATTGTGTTTCTCATACACAGCCTTGCCTCCAAGGTATTCAGTAACCTTGAGGTCTTCTCCTGAGTTGTTCACTCCATTTCCTGTGCCATAGTACATCTTTGTCTGAACCTATAGTGTTCAGAAGTGCATCCTCTGTACACTGGTATTCAGAGTCCGCAACACTCTGTCATGTCCTCTTGACATGAAACCTCAAATACCTGGCAAGCCTGAAACCAAACAACTCCTGCAGAATGCATCAACATAACATACATCTACAAAATACATAAAGAACACACACAGACATCCACATAACACAGAATAATGCAGGAAAAACTGCTTCTGTTTATATTAAAATGGCAACTGCCTATAATTACAAGGTGTTCTCGATCTCTCTCTGGCTCTTTTCTTCTTCTACTCATCTAACTTCTCTCTCTCTCTCTCAAAATGAGATCTCCCAATCTCTTTTACCTGAGGGGGCTCTTTGAGCGCTTCCCTCCAAACCTACCTACCCTATTCAATTACATTGAATGGGCTGTCTAGTCCATAATTGGATCTAGATCTCGGCCATTACACACATTAAAGGCCGATCTACTCTACACCTGCACAAAGGCACGGCTTCCTAACTCAAGAGACTAAGCATTTAAATTACATTGAATTCAAATTTAGATGAGGTTGTGCCTCCCTTTCAGCATTTGAATGCATGCACGCTGACGTGGCTGGCTGGCTAGCTGGCTGACGTGGAGAGATGCTCCTGCATCATACTCCTCAGTTGCAAAATCATGAGCTCCTTCTCATGAGCTTCCCCTCTCAGCTGTTGGAAATCCTCCTGGATCCCAAACAAATATCTGGAGMTTCCCATATGCTCCATCTTCTGGCTGCTGCTGCTTCTGTTGCACTGTTGCTGCTGCTTTTCTGCCCAACCTCGACATCAGCCTTATGATCTCTTCTATCACTGCATCCAGCTGCTCCCATGGCTGGTCCTGTTCATGCAGTCTCCTCAGCTGCAAAAAGTTTTGGCACATGGGAAGATCACTGTGATCTCCCATGCCTTCTCCTTCAAATTCGAACTTCACCTGTTGGATGTGCACGCCCCGCACTTCCACCCTTTCTTCCAGGGCTTCAATTTGTTCCCACAGGTTAGCAAAGAAAATGTTGTCTGCTTCTTCTTCCTCTGCTTCTGCAACCTCCCCTGTTGTAGTCTTTTCAGTCTCCTGGTTGAAAATACTGAGCCATTCCTCAGAATGCTCATCATCCTCTTCGTCTGCTTCTTCTGTTGTCAGCCCCAATGCTACAACTCTCTCAGCTTCTTGGCTGAAAGTAATGAGCCATTCCTCAGAATGCTCATCTATTTCACCTGCTTCTTCTTGGGCAATTTCAACCACCTGCTCCAATTCCTCCTTGACATTCATCGTCAGTTGTGATTGTTCTTCTGCTGTAGCTGCACCTGCAACACAAATTTCTGCCTCCTCCTGGGCAAATGGTAGGAATACTCCAATTCCTCCAATCATCAGAATATTATCCTGATCCTCCTTTGTCAGTTGCACCTGTTGATCTCTTTCCGAGATCACCTGCTCTTTCATCTCCTCTGGCTTATTCTGACTCGTTTTCTCATCCCTTCCCACCTGGAAATATGGGATGCTTCCACTACCCTCCTAGCAGTCTTCGAGATCCTGCAACGACCTCTTATCATTTCCCTCATGGCAAGTTGAAATTCCCTGGATGTCCTCCTAACAGTCCATGAGATCCCGCAATGATCTCAATTCATTGCCCTCCTGGCAATTTGGAATTTCTTCTCTGCCCTCCTGGCAATGCTTGAGATTATCATCCGATCCCATTTCAATTTCCAAATCATTGAGACTTCTCCCAGTCTCTGGTTCACATACCTCAACCGTCCTGTTAACAACCTCCATTGTCTTTTGACCATCAACTCCTTGACTGGCCATTTTTCTTTTGGCTTCCTTCATGGGCCATTCATACACCCATCTCGGCTTGGTTTTTTGTTGCATCTTCAATGCAAGATTTTCTATTTCTTTATTTATATCAGCGAGCTCTTCATCTATATCTTCTTGGCTCCATAGCTCTTTCCTCCCAACATACCTACAGCCTTCAGTAGCCATGTTGTTGCCTCTGTTTTCCTTCCTGGAAAATCTGTTGTTGTCACTCCGCACTAGGAGTTCTACCAGCTTCATCCTCCTATGGTCTCCCTGACTGTCTTCCGGACTATTGCCTCCCTGCAAACAAATCCTTACAGAGTCTCCAACACTTTGTCTTCTTCGACCTTCTCTCCTCTGCTTGAAATATACAAACAAAGTTCTAGCTCTGATACCAACTGATGCAGCCGCACCCGTAGGCACGCCGATCATAGGATCTTCTTCTTCTCGGCCCGAAGAACTCTTGAATAGCTCTTCTATTTCCCTATCGAAAAATTTGCACCCACAGAACTCTTGTGGGATCCCCCTCTCTTTACTTATTCGGGGAATCGGACTTCGTGACTTTGCGATGTCAAAGGTCAATTGTTGGGCTCTCGAATCCCTGAGACCCGATGACCAGTCAACGTTGACTCTCTCTTTTACTTTGTCGGGATTCTCTCTATCGTGATTTCACCCCTCGCGATGTTGAACACCTTGGTTCCCCGACTCCCAATACCCGACGCGTCGAAATTCCGACACACGAGTGAGTTAACTATTCAATGCCTTTACTCCATCGACATTTCGGAGTTCGCGAAACCGAAATGCACGAACACTCCACACACGAGATCCGCGATATCCCGATACCCGATATGGGATGCCACCTGTCCTCCTCACCGACTCCTCTGTGGCCCCATGCTATTCTCTGCCTATCGGAGTATCGCATTTCGCAATATCGCGACTCCAATTGAAAATGTTCACGAGACTCGTGAAACTCTGAATCTCGATTCTCTGATGAATGACCCCCTATCGAGCTTTCCCCAGTGGCGCTCGATTACTGCCACGTGTCCTTCTCAAATGGACGGCTCAGATTTACTCTCGGGGTTTCGAGAATTTTGATGTCCCAATTCTTTCGACCTATGTTACACATTATTTTCGTCATCCCTATGATCATTAATGATGTAAACCTATCTATTGCCTTTAGAGGGGTCAC
>SNQJ01S0200164.1:0-16847 GCA_010110895.2 Picea sitchensis | reverse complement strand
ACTGTAAGGGTGACACGTGGCACAGGCTCACGGTGGCAGGTACAGTGGCATGCTGACATGGCAATATGGTTGCTAACTAGGCAGACACCTCGGCAGACAGGTGGACAAACCAATGTTTGAAAAGTGGAAGTTTCTGATTGGTAGTGGAGGTGCCACGTGGCCCAATCATGGGCTGCCACGTGGTACCCTCTGGTTGGCTCTCCGACGTTGTGTAAAATTTTGGGGTCTCCACCGGAGTCGAACCCCCGACCTCCACCGTGCTACGAACTGGTAGGACCAGGCTAACCACCCACACCACTGTTAGTTCTTAATAGTTATATGGAAAATAATATATTTAAGTTTGTTTAAAAGATAAGTTGGAGGCAGAAAGGGTTGGGGCTTAGCCCCAACCCATGGTTTCAACCGTGGTCGTGTAACACCCATACACCTGAGGGCGCGGGCACCATATGCACGGAGTATTGGATAGGGGCCAGCCCTTGGACCCCGTGCCACCATGTAACCATATCACACGAGTCAGGGGGCCTATCCCTCAGGGCTCGAGCTTTTTTTAGGCCAAGGATCTATGCAGAGCCCCAAGAACCAGGAGCCAGCGCAAGAATGGGCCAACGCTTGGCCAAATATAGCACATAGGACCCTGTTTTGAGGGTGCGCGCCCAGCCCTAGGGGGATACACTGCATATTTTTATACAAAAGTGGGTTTTTTTCCAATGTTTAGTGGATTTTATTGATTTTTATGCCTGTTAATGGAGGATTTTATCCATTATTGGGAGATTTTGAGCCCTATTTGAGCCCAGATTTTGGGAGGAAGTTGGGGATGAATAACCAAATTTAGATCTATATAAACCAGGCCTATTTGAGGCCATGGAGGACAGTCAGAGCAGATTTATGCTGAAGGGAAGCCAAGCCAAAGCCATTTTTATGCAGGGAAGCTGTTGAGGAGAAGACGCTTGCGGGCCATTTCTAGGAGCTCCGGTCATCCGTTTTGCATGTCGTTTCTTCTGCTAGGTTCTAGAGATCTGGAAGAACATGATCAGATTAGTATTGTATCCTAATGGAACTTCTGCGATGTATTTTTTGATCTTTGAACAGAAATAAAGAAGCCTCCCCCACTGAGACAAAGGCCCAGAGACGTAGGCAATTTTGTGACGAACTTCGTTATCACTTCTCTTGTTATGGTTTGCTGTTTATTACTTCATTTCAGATCTGCATATATGTATATGGCTATCATAATTCCTCTTATTTCCTCATTCTTTCATTAAGCTTCTCAAATGGTTAATTAACACATGCAATTAAAAAACTCAACCACAGTCATTAAAAGATCTTTCTGGATCATGAAGTGCAAGGAAGAAGGATCTAGCAAGCTGCACAAATATTTTGTCCTGTGCAAAGTAAGGATTGTTGGAGCTTGGTGTTGTAAACTTCTTGACTGAGATAATAAAGAAGAAGACTTTGTGGATGTAGCCCCAGGGTGGGGGTGAACCACGATATCTCTATGTGTTGTGCTCTGTGCTTGACCTGATGTGTTTGTCTCTCCCTTGCTAAATGCCTTGATGTGTTTAGATAGATCTAGTTATGATTTGTTCTTATGATATATGAATGAATGTTAGGTCTGATAGATAAGATGCTTAGTGCTTGATCTGCCAAATCTAATCTATCTTTCTGTGGCTAAGCATTGAATCATATTAGATCTAAGTACATGCTGTGATACGCTGTGATATCTGTGAAGTATCATAAGGGTTGAATATTGATGGATAATCTATGCTAGGTAATTTCTAAGCGATATAATCATATATCTGTGTCCCAGCTAAGGTTGTAGACATCTGAGTCCTGCAACCACCCCTGCCTCTACCTCGGGTAAGATTTCATCTACTTCGCAGGTGTTACCGAAAGGACCGGTAGTTAGGTTTAAGTTGGTGTGCTCTTGAGCATTGAACCCTGGGTCTGCCCCTGTGCCAACAACAGGTCTAACTGTGGGTGCATGACTTCAACCTTGCAAAGTTGATGTAAACAAGAGAAAGAAGAAAACAACAAACCAGTGAGAAAGCACCAAGAGGTCCAACTGTAGCTGCAGGACCTCAAATTTTCAAATTTGAAGCAAACAACAATAAGAAGCATCCAATGAATCAATGAGAAAGAAACAACCAGTGAACCAGTAATGTCTGTGGAGAAAAATATTGCCCAAATTCACTACAGAAAAAATTGTATCCAAAAATCGGAGGAAAATGTATTGTGACAGGCCTGTTAAGTAAACATTTAAGGCTGTCACGTATGTTAAGTAAACATTTAATGTTATCAGGACTATTTAAGGGCCTTGCACTATGTAAACATTTAAAAAAGAATGCAGTGTGTCAAACCTGTTTACGTATTTAATAATAAAAATGCATGTTTAAGTACTTAATAAAAACAAGTGTTACATGGAAGCGTAGTCCCTGCCAGGTTGGAATGGGAATAAATGCATAGGTATGGAGGGACCGTGGGAGAATGAGAATCTTGAAGTATCAGAGACACATGGAAAATTTCACAGACACATGTCAAGCAACAGGAAGGACAGGTGGTATCCATGTGCAAAAGGACACGTGGCACTCTGAGACACATCAACCAAAATCCCAGAGACCCGAAGAGCTGGAGTCCCGAATTCCCGAATTAGTTAATGATAATATTATATTAATATCGGGTCAACAAATAATTAGCGAGAAAGTAAGTTTGTGAGAAATTTGTTCCATCGCTAAATATGGCTAGGGGAGTTCTAAAATTGGAAGGTTGGTAAAAATTTAGTAAGGATGCTAAAGTGTCAGGGTCACCCAGATCGCAGATTGGAAATTGATCGACGACTCACATTGATTTCAAAAAGAGAAGGCGCCTGAGCGTTAATCTCCTAGAGAAATTCTGGAATTGAAACCATTTAGTTTTTTAAAGTATTCTCATTCTGATTGTGTTTTGCATAATCCATCTTGCTTTTATTTTCTTAATAAGATTCTGTGATTTTTCCTATTATCAGTAGTGTAGCAGATATCTACTAAAAATCATAGATATCCCCATCACTTGTAAATTGATATATTGTTGGAGTCTGACTTTCCATCTTGGAAATTTCCATTCCTACATTGTAGGTTTTATCTCTTTATTGTATTTATGAAATTCATTTCTAATGATCTTTGTATACTTCTAACTGACTTTCATCCCAATATTTAGAGTTAACTTCAATTTCCATAGTCAATTCTTTAATTTTTCCCATGGACAAAGTAAGCAACATCCATTTCATTATATTAAATAGATCATCTGGCTTGTCTGTCTCTATATGTGTTAGGATAAATAAAGTTATATGTGGTGGAAAAAAAACCCATATAATTTTTTTTGAAAATGTGGTCAGTGTCGAAGATTCTTTGATCTTCTTGTGTGACCTCTATGTTTGCTAGTTTTTTCTATATATTAACACACACATAACATGATTGTTTATTTTTACAAGTTTCAATCTCATTGAATTTAATTTAAACTGTGTGAAAAGAAGGTTTCGAAACAAAGGAAGATTCTATTTTCCTGAAACTTTTTTCTATGAGCACCAAGCCCACTTTGCAGAGGTTGATCTGCAATTTATCTCCAGGAAGAGGGAATCTTTGTAACATTCCTATCCAACTGAAATATTTGTAAGATGCCTATGACAATTCAATATAGTACCAACTAATATATTTGTAACATGTCTATCCATTTGATTGTTTTTTGGCAATGATAAAAATTTTAAAGGTTTTTATTTCTGCAGATATTCTTGCAGATGTATTTACAAGTCTGTTGATTGTTGAATCAGTTAGACCGAAATGAAAACCTAACGAGGATGTCAATCCTACTGCGTTTTTATAGATGTGGTACTCCTCTTTAAGTTTTTCCTAGGGCGTGTATAGTTCAAATGTGGGACTTAGAGAAAGTTTGTCATACTGACTTAAAGCAATACAAAACAATAGAATTTTTTTGTTTTTGTTTTTTGAAATAAAGGTTCTTGGAAAATAGGACCAGGAATCACACACATTAAACACTCAAATTAAATAAACACAATTTCCTGACATCCAGTATAGTTTAATATAAATATTTCTGAGCACATAAAAATAAAAGAAGATGACCGACATGCATAAAGAGAACTAACTTTTCATTATGAAAATAGGGTTACAAGGCACCGTCGAGATTGTTCCCGAAATAGTTTTCTTTGAAATTTCTCAAAAAATAATAATGTCTGTTACATATTCCTCGAAATTTAATTGGGTTTGTCATATATTCTGGGATTGGGGCTCCCACAGACCATAAAAGAAATAGGACCGTAGAAACAAGAAGTGGGCGACGATAGACAACAAGACCTGAAATGAAATTGGAAGTTATCAGTGTTTGGTTAGGCATTTCTATTTAAATAGGTGGAATAACTAGATTGATAAAGAAAGTAGGATGTGATCAGTATAGACTTACTATGATGGTATCTCTCTCCCCCTTTGCTATTTGCTTGCTGATGCCTTTTTATTGCTCTAGTCGACGGTGACTGGAATTGTGCCAACCGCTTGTTTCCCTTCGTTGGTGAGCTTGTCAATTTCCCTTTGGAGCCATTATTTAATGTAGCTTATCATGGGGGACACATTGATCTCATGTCGGATTTTTATGTTGAAAATATCACTTTCTAATTCCCTTAGATCGATAGAAAGATTATGCAGATCCTGTTCAATTTCTTGATTTTTTACCAAATAGTCCACTAGCCAGTTGTCCACGTCATCCTCATCATATTCAAGGATGCCATAAAAAATTTCTAACGACAACTCCTTAAAAATATCAACTTGTTCATCGAAGGATTGCTTGGTTAAGAACAAGGAGTTGAGGATTTATTTGGGGTCTTGGACCTCGTTGGTACTTCCGGCTAAGTCTATTTCAGTCATCTTTCTGAATAATTCTTCTTTCTTTGAGACGACTTGTTCACATGATAGGACAATGAGATGTAGGTTCTTAACTTTCTCTTTCCAACATGCATTTAATTGTTTGATATGGTTTGGGGAGGGGAGATCTTCTTATATTCTTCTCATTTTTGTCATGTTGGTGACTTTGATTCCAAAAGGGATGACCGCGTCTAGATAGAAACCTTCTTCATTTTTTAAATCCACCTACAAATATTCCTAGAGGGAATGTGCCCTTGTTCCAAAGGAAGTTATACTTTTTTATGTTTCCCAGGATTCAATAATTAGCTCCATTCTTTTATTGATATTCTTCTCCACATGGCCTCTACACAATGTGAGGAGGATGGAGGATCCTTTTAACTTGGCTACAGGGGTGGCAGGCATGGTTATTTCTAAAGGAATGGCAATCAATGGGATACGAATCAAAGATTCCTCCAATTCCTTGATTTGGTCCTTCAGTTTGGCATTCTCCGCCTCAAGGCCTCCAATGGAATCATCAAGAGCATCTTCGGTTGCTCGGAGAATTCGGGTTATTTGGGACAGATGCATGTTCCTAAGGTTAATCTCTAAACGAGATTTCCCTTTCTTATTTATTACATCTCTCTTTTCAATAATTAAATTTTTAGATTCATTGTCAAAAACAACGCTCTGGAATACAAATGATTCATCTTCGTCAAAAATATTGGTCTTAGCTATTTCCATTAGGGGATTATGGTGGATCACTTCCCTGAGCTGATAAAGGTTGGGGAATACATTTTCGAGATCATTCTCAAGTTCCATGTCTTCACTTTTAGTTTCGAGCTCTTCCACTTCTTGCACAACGTTTTTTCTCTTCTTCCTCATGGGAAGCTTGTGAGAACTATCAATTTTACCCAGAGGAGGGTTCTTATCTCCTCCTCCAATTGAATAATTGTGGGTTTCTTTATTACTGGGGTGTGTTTTTGGAGTGATGCTCCAGGATGTCATACTCTTGGGAGTGGCAGTTGGGGATTGGACACTCTTCTCATAGAGTTCGTTTCCTTGTTATTTGTACAATTCATTGGTGCTTTTCAATGTCTCTAGGTCACCAGCGCTAGGAGAATGAGTGTTCTCGTCATTGTCTCTGTCTTTGTTCATGAGTGTATAGATAAAATAATTGTTGAATCCAACTGCTATTAAATGTTCTACAAAAATCCTATTAGGGTCGAACCCTCTCATTCTTTCAACATATCTTAGGTTCAAGTTGTTGAAATGGCCTGTGAATTCGTCAATCTTATTGAAGTTCCTAAACATGAAGTCCCCGACTTTTCAAGGTAGAGGAATGAACTGATTTTTTCTCTTCTCATGAAAAAAATGCAACCAGTAGTTGTATTGCCTTGCTATTTTTGTAACAAACATTATTTCCGTAATGTGACATGGAAGGAAATCAGGATTTTCCTTGGAGCCAAAAATCATTATTACATTGTAATTCTCCATTTGTTCAAGTGTCCTCTTCCTATCCAAAAACTTGGTTTCTTGGTTAGACATCTGGGGAGCATCCTTTCCTAATAATAAATCTTTGAAAATTGATACAAAGTCATTAAAAACCTCATAAAAACAATGGGATGCCTTGTTCCTCCACAAGTCCTGGTATCAGAAGGGTACTGGGTTGAATTCACAGTTAACCTTCTTGGACACAGACAATTTTGGTAATGGATAGCAATGTGCTATCGTGAAAAAAAAGTAGGATGACATATACAATTTCTTCTCCTGTTTGAATCATGACAATTGGGAACAAATTTCAATGGAAATCAGATTCCCCCAATAAAAAATGGCTTGTTCCTTGACCTTGAAATACAAAATATAAAGAAACATGCGGTAAATTCTTGTTGTGGATTCATGTCCCGTTATCCTCGTAAACAACCAGGCAATTTCCTAGAATGGATTTCTAAACGAACTAACTTGCAACCCCATGATATCTTCAGGAACTATCATCAGGTCTTTCAGGAACTCAGTAAGAGGTCCAACCCATTATCATGTTTTATTAGGAAATCCTTGCAGTATTCTCCTCTGAAGGTCAATGTTGGCTTCGGCAATATCAACATCTTGTGGAAGACCTGAGCTGACAAAGAAACATGAGAGTGGTCCCACAGTGGAATGATTATTTGGATTGAAATATATTTCTTGGTGTGCCAAAATTCCACCTCCTTACAATCAAAGACTTTAGGGAAACAACCTGCATGAGCAATTCCAGAGGTCCAAATTACTTTGTTCTGGGCAGAAGGGGATGAGTAGTAAGAATATTCCCTGGACCACTGGAATTTTTGGTCCTCAGGCCCGAAGATGTTCATTGTATATCAATAGAACTCTTTTCGAGTTGCTTCCATAATTTGACAAGAACGTCCGATTTCTCCAGACGATGTTTGAAATGAACACTCAAAAGGGATAACATAACCCTCTGCAAATCTTGGTTTAATGCGTCTGAATGGGAGATCGCCTCGATCCTTTTACTCATTAATGAAAATCCCTACATTTCTTGCATGATGAGTTTTTAGCATTTAATATTACTAATTGCATACTTAGAAAGAAGTGTGAAGGTGGTGGGGACGACGAAGAGCGATTAAAGATTGGAGATTTCGTGAACCCGCCAACCTGACGACCCGCAAAAGACATTACATGATGTTTGAAATGAACACTCTGAAGAGATAATATAACCCATCGCAAATCTTGGTTTAATGCGTATTAATGGGAGAAGTCCTCGAGCCTTTCACTCATTAATGACAATCTTTACAGTTCCTTCATGATGCATTGTTAGCATTAAAGCTTACTAATTGCATATTTAGAAAGAACTATGAAGGTGGCGGGGACGAGGAAGAGTGATTAAGGAATGGATAAGTATGGAAAGCGGTCGGTCAGGATTCAAAATAGGGTTACAAGGGATACTCGGGAGAGGTGAGGGCCCAACGGTCAAATTGTATGTCTCAAAAATTTTGAGTGCAAAATGTGTAACACGGAAGAGGGCATGATGGGGCAGTCCAGCGGTCAATTTGTATATCGCGGACTCCGGGTGTTGTTTGTAGGTTGCAGAACAATGGAAGCACAATCTTGATCTTGCCTGTCTGGGAACCCAAAATCAAAAAAGTGGCTAAGTATGGAATGGGGAAGCGGTCGGTCAGACTCGTTTTTGTTAATATATTGAAATTTGTAATGGATATCTCATTACCTAGAAAGATCTTTTCTGCATGTTTCTGGACAAGTTGTGTAGGGATAGTTAGTGTGACTGTCTCCTAGAGCCTTTCTCTCATTAATGATAATATTTACAGTTGTTTCATGATTATTTGTTAGCATTAAAGATTACTAATTGCATACTTGGAAAGAAGTGTGAAGGTGGTGGTGTAATATCCCCAAGGACAAGCCCCAATGATATTATGAATTGTAATCATGTTTATAGGCTGGTGAGCCAAGTGTTGATAAGATGGTGGGATTATATATTTACTACGCTGGAGAGCCTAGGTGTTAAAGGCCATGAGCCTGATTTTGTATATGTAATTATGCAGATCATTAATGAAATATAAACATTGTTGCGTACAGACCAACCATGACGAAAGAGTGATGGGGGACTAAGCTTCCACAAGGTTGGGTAAGTGAGGAGGCTAAGTGTGTGGTCCTAGGGGCTAATCTAGGGGGCTTACCTCTAAAGGGGATAATGATTTATTATTATTTCCTAAAGGCAAAGGTGGACAATTGATGAGTATTGTCCTAAGTTTCTGGGAAAAGGGAACAAATGCAAATGTAGTGCATGGAGCTCCAGGAAGACAAGTGTTGACCTGGGTGCATGCATTAAAAGATGACACGTTGAGCCGTGTTGGGGGTTGGTTCTGTGGAGTCTGACGATTCTCCATCCACTGTCTAACCATGAACGGGGACATCCACCAGGGACTCTGGAATGAGTAACCCATGAGACATTCTAGCATCATCCGTTTGAGTTAGCGGTTCGTCCTGTCCATTCTCCTATCCACAGTCGAAAATCGAAAACAGGAGAATCGACCTCTATGTTTTGTTCTCTGGTCATGCACCTTGAAAACCAACGGGAAAAACACGTGGACTGATCCATTGGCTAACTTGTTCGACCTCTGCAAAGTCAAGCATCCTGAAAGTGATACTCCATGAGTCATTCTGTGTCTTTTGAGGAACCTAACACCTGAGTAATCACCTTAGTCATCCCTGTGTGAAGGAGTGTTGAAATGTTGTTATTGTCCTCACCTGGTTGGAGATGATTTGAGGAATGTGATGAAGAAGCAGGTTGTCAAGCCCATAGTATAAGAGGCAAGTTGTCAAGCCTGTGATCAGATCTCTCCAGGTGAGAGTGTTTGCTGGGAAGTGGTTTTATCCTAGAGAGAGTCCAGCACCGGTGACGGAGCTCTAAGAATTCCTGATCTGGACTGCTGCTGAGACCCAAAGAGGGAGGTGAAGCACTAATGGATTTTTCTTGTGAAGGTGTATACTCCTGGGTGGAACATGCATGTGGGGAATGAGATTCCGTGAGTAGTGGGCGTAAGAAGGTTCCTGGAGAGAATACTTCCAGTTTCTTTGAGCAGTTTCCTGTAAACTCAGTCTAGTCTAGGGTTCCCTTTCCCTGGGTGGACCTTAGTCCCAACTCAGGGGTGACCCACTTCTCAGCGTGATGAATAGTGTGGTCTATGGCTGGGAGGTTTGTGGAAGGTATGCACGTAGTTGGTGGTCTTCTAATAAAATTTAAGTACCACTTTTATGTTTATTTACATGTTGTGTAATGGAACATATGTTGTAATTGATGAGGATTGCCTGTATATGTTGTATATGCTGCATGTGTAGGCTTATTGTTATTTCTGCATTATTATGTTATATATATATGTATAATATTCATTCTATGTATATATATTTCATTTATTTTTTTCTGCAAGTATCTCTGTGTGGCATAGCCCAGTAGTTTAAGGTTGAAGCTGTCACAGATCATAATAGAGTAGTAGAGCTGCAGGTGTTGGTAGCGTTGCCCAGCCTGTTGGTGGTCGAGGATGTTACAATATGGTATCATAGCATGGTTACAAAATTGATCCTAGATGGGCCATGATAGTATAAAATGAAGCAAAAGTTTCGAAAGAATTGTTGTCGAAGTAGACAAAATTCGATTTCAGAGCCAAGGTTTTAACGTCAAACTTGGATGGGATAGATAGGTTGTCATTGGACCCAAATTTTCAAGTGGAAATTGTGTTAGGAGGAACCAATTTCGAACCTCATAACATTCCTGAGTGCCAAGAGGTTACCTTGGCAATGTTAAGAAGCTCGGGAGGAGTAGCGGTATTGTAAAACCACGACAGAAGTGGTGTTAGACCGCATAGTAATGTGTGAACTGGTGAAGTAACGAATACGTTTCAATTGTGTCTCTTCTTTGAGTCTTTGAGTGCAAGGAATGCACATTGTCCACAAGGAGTGCATTGACAGAGGTAAGTTAACCTCAAAGAAGCTCAGGAGAGATACCATTGAACCTTCATCAATAGAAGTGCAAGGAGCGCACATGAAGAACTCTGTGTTGAGTTTAGAGAGAGATAGAGTCACTGAGAAATCTATAGGGCTCTGCCAGGTGGGCATCGAGTGAGTGAAAGTGTGCACAGAGAGAACTATTTTTCGAGTTCAGGGAGAAGAGTATCAGAGGAATATACTCACAAACCTGTTGAACACTCTGTAGAAAATGCTCAACAAGGTGTGCCTTGAGCAGAAGGTTCCCAGGAGGGCACGAAGTTTTCCTCTGAAAGGAAACAGAAGGGTCGAGACCCTTAGGAGACTAAGTAAATCGAAAATCTCAGAAGAGATAAGGCAAGGAGTGCATGGGAGACAAAATCAATCTAAGTCCTAAAGATCAGAAGAGATAACACATACGAGAGAGAAGACGAGATCCAAGAGGCGGACTCGCAGGAGAAAGGTCAAAGGCTAAAGCCTTTGAACACTAATAAAATATTCCAAGGTGGAATAAGTCAAAAGCTCGGGAGGGAGGATACGACAACAACCTTGATTGGTTGTGTGAGGAAGAATCACAGGTCATTGAATCAGCATCCAATGAGAACAAAGAGCTGTGAGAGGGAGAGGAACATATCATATATTTGGAGTGCAGCTGAGAAGGACCTGCTTGTTGGATCTAGGAATAAGATGCATGAGACTTAGCCCTTGTGCCGCAGGAGAGTGGACTTCTAAAGTTAGAAACACGAAGTGATTTGGGAATGTCCATCATCAAGGAGGAAAGATGGCGTAAGATCCACAACTCCAAAAGTTCATGGACAAGGAGGGAAAGCAGTGAAGAGTAAATCTTAGCCATTGATACGAAAGTGGACGCGTGGCACCAAATAAGGAACTCTAGGTATGGAGCACCCTGGAGGAAAATGAAAGTTCCAAAGTCTGAAGGAAATATCTATATTTGATGAAGGACCATTGACTAGTCTTGGTGAAAAGAGCAGTTCGAAGAATCAAGGAGTCGTTGAATTGGAGAGGGATGGTGGAAGAGATATGTTACTCCCGGGGAATTCACTCGAGAGAGATTTGTGTGTAGGAAGCACATTGAGAACTACAAAGTTTGGAGATTGAGTTCATCGAATGCGTCCAGGTGTTGAAGATAGGTGGCAATATATCTTCCACTCCGGAATATTTCCACATGGAGGAAATAAAAGTTGAGAGTTGAAACTTCCAAAACCCAAATCACGAAATAAATAAATCACAGTCATTGATTTGGAAGGGAGCTACGTGTCAACAGATTGTGTCGATTTTGTATCACATGTGGAAGGAGGATAGATAGCAAGTTGATCTGAGATCGCCGCCATGAATTGGAGATCCCGAAGGATGAAGCTAGATTGTGGGGCTAGAACTTACTCGGATGTTAAAAAATGCGAAGATGCATAATTTTTTTACCACGGTTTAACAAAGAAATTGCATGGTATTTGGAAATTGAATTGCGGTAGCGGGTTGGTATAAAACCGCTCTTTCCCACGCCTGCAATAACATTTTATTTCCATAAGGTCACAGTTGAGGGGCCATATGAAGGAAGGGGGCTAATGAAAAAAGGAGTTAGCGCTTGAAACTTCATGTTGAATTACACGAGAAAGGGTAGCGGGTATCCGGCCTTGTGCCATACAAGGAAAAAGGGGGGCCGGTGTATAATTGTTTTAGGTTCAATAAGGATCTCAAAGGGTCGATCCAGGCTTCGAGGAAAGGAGGAAAGATCCTATGACGAGAAGGTCATGCAGCCGAGGAGAAGCGGGGGTGGAGTGCGCCGCATCAATATGGATGTGTAATTTTGCATATGTACATGTTTGGATATGCATAGAACATGCTTGTGAACTTAGAATAATCAAACATTATTATGAAATAATGTTTGAGGTATGACTAAAGGATGGATTATGTATTGAGGAAAAATGATAGGAGGGTTAAATATGTAGATGTTGTTGTTGCTTATAATTAACATCGAGGTGAAGACCCATGATGATGCCAGGAATGGTTATCAAAATAATGAAGGGGGAAATCTATGAAGCTTCTACAGATATCAGTTGGTCAGACAACAAAAGGTAGGTTGGTAACAACCAGGCAACTATGCATTTATTTTTCATTGATGCATACATGTTGAAGGGGATCGTGGTAAGGATTCCCTTAGTTAATTTTAATATTTAAATTGATATGTAATGGCCAGAGGCTTGGAGTCAATGTAAGTGTTGTTGATTCTAGAACACACTTAGATAAAATATGTGATGCGAGGAGAATTGCTCCAACTTCAATGATACACCATTAAACCCAACACATTGACAGCATTCAAGGAAGGTAGAGGCGTCATCCCTCTCATTTTCAAAAATTCAAAATGAAATTAAATTATTGTAAGGATGGTAGAGACAAAGCCATGATTTTGCGCAAGCTATAGATAGAGGATTGACTTAAATGGTTAATGAGATGAAGATCTAGATTCAATTAGAACTGAAATGACCCATTAGATGTAAGTGAATGAAAATTGAATGGGTTAGGTAGCTTGGAGGGAAGAGTTTGAGGAGCCCACTTTGTAAGAGATCTTTGGTATCTAGATGAGTGGGGGATGGATAGAGAGTGTGAGAGAGAGAGATAAAATTAGAATGGGAGAGACGAGGTAGAAAGGTCTTTAGGAAGAGGAGTTGAGACTAGTTACGGTCTAGTCTTTATTAAAATCATATGTATAGACACACAAAGATAATGGAAAAGCAGTTTCCTGCATATTGTTGTGTTTACATGTTTCCATGAATGAATGTTGTAGATGTATGTTAAGATTCATTTCTACGGTAGGAAGATATATTTCTCTATCTTCGTTTGAGTTTGTTGTATCATTAAAGGTTCTTTAGAGGTACATTACAGCGATTACTGCTTGAGGACATCAGAAGGTTTTTATCTAGGTCTGAAATTGTGCATCTGAGCTCTGCCGAGTTAGAAAGAATGTGCTAGGAGGGCACAATAGATGAATCATCGACTCAGAGGAAGACCTGAGTTCACGAAAACTTTGGAGTTAAGACTGTGCAGAGGAAGGCATCGAGAGATAGAAATATTGAAGGAGTTCTGTGAAGCTCTGCCAGTGGGCATTGAGCATAATGCAAAGTCACCTGAAGGAAATCTATTTAGAAGTTCATAGATAAAGGGAAGTGTCGTAGGAAACACTACAGGGATTTTGAATACTCTGTTGGCTCAACAAGTCGTGCTTGAGCGATAAGTTCCCGAGAGGGCACTTACATCCCAAGCAGAGGAGAGAAAGGGACATAGTTAAGATACTCTGGAGGAACACCTATGGAAGGAGTGCATCAAGCCAACACTCGAGGATAGAGGTGATAGACAACTCCTCGAAGGTTAGTCAAGCACAAAGTGTGCACATAAAGAAATGTTAGAGTTAAATTTTGAGGATGTTGACCAGCAGGGGTGTGCCAGAGGAGCACCAAAGCCTTAGGAAGGGCATAGAGAACCCAGTCCTTAGAGGCCCAGTCAACCAAAATATCAGAAGAGATAGCACAAGGAGTGTGCAAGGGGTGGACTATTCAAGTCCCAAAGCTTGGGAGGGGTAGCATGGATGCATGCGTAGAGCATGAGAAATGGTAGAGACCTTTGAACACTTAGAAAAATATTCTAAGTCAAAATCAAGTAAAAAGCTCGATGAGAGGAGCCCACGGTTGTCGTTGGATGGAGCATTGGGAAAGGGGATGTGAGATCAGCCATTCCACATCGAGACACAGGAGAGAGATACACATAGGAAAGGTGGGTTGAACCAATAGATCGAGTCACGAGAGGACCAACAACCATTGGATGCAGGAAGGAGGCACCGCAGTTTTAACCCTTGTGTACAAGGATGATTTTAAGGATGAAAATTAAAATTGAAATGTAGAAACCTAGGCTAATAATACTAGTCCTTAATATTCAAAACGTAAGGAAATGTTTGGCTGATATTTTTTGTAAAATATTGAAATTTCTAAGGATTTTATATAGTTTATATAAAATTTTATTTGATTTTAAGGTAAAAATAATTTTATTCCGTGATATTTGGGCAAATCATTTTTTAGAAAAATAGAAATTGGTGAATGGATTTTTTGAAAAAACATGGAAAGTAGCTCCTAAAATCATCTATGCTTGTGTAAGCAAGAGAACGGTCTCGTCAAAGTCCCGATATCATCGGGACCATCCATCGGAGAGGAAGCTTATGACAAAGATCATTGATTAAAGGTTGGTTGTCATTGATGTCAACCCTTGAGCTCCCAAGTAGCACAAAGGTTTGGGTAATGGACCAAATATTGTTTGATGTAAATATGACTCATTATTGTTTTTTCATGGTTGATAAAAAGTACAGAAATATGGATGAACTCCAAAGTGGTCCCCTTATGGTGAAAGCCCTCAGGAGAAGGCGCTTTAGCGAGGAGTAAAGAAGAACCCATGATTAATTATGGAATAATGAGATGAAGGATAGTGAATTTTTAGGAAACTATCCTAGATGGATAGTACTTTTCATCCCATTTCAGTGGTATGTGGAGCGTCACATAACTCCCCACGGTTAGAGGGTTATAGCCATGAGAAGTTGGAACCCATTTTTGGGTAAATGGACCCAAGTTTGTTTGATAGGTAACGGTATGATTTATGATATATTTTCAGATATTTTATTCTATATGAATATTACATGTCCTCCATTTACGGTGGTATGTGGAGCGATCACATAACTCCTCAGTTTGAGAGTTATAGCCTTACAGTGGAGGAGGACCCTCTTGTGGCATCTAGAAGCCCCAAAGGTCAAAGTAGTCAAAGTGGTTTTAAGAGATTTTGAAAGGTAAATAATAAAGTGAGTAATAAGTGTATTATAATTCAAATTGAATGCAAAATAAATTGTTTCAATAATAAATTTAATGGAGAAATTAGAAGTGGGTTAACCCTAAAATAGGAAAGGGTGGGGCCAAGTGACACAGAAGATGTTTTTAAAGGAAGCTACTTGGAGTATAAATAAGAGGCAAGGCTTTCTCATTTTAAAAAACTTGAGCATATTGAATACCTATAGGTTAATGCAAGGAGTATAAGGATATCTAAGCCTAAATTACGAGGGAAAGTGAAGAGAAATAAGGCCGAAATGCAAGGGAAGGATAAATTCTTTTGATGGTTCTTTCTAAGGTATGTTATTTCTAGGTCATCTCACCATTTTAGCTATAACATTTTTTATATAATGATTGGATCATGAAATTGATATTCCATTTTTTTTATATAATGATTCAGATCATGAAATTGATATTCCATTGAGAAAAAATATCCAAGTATCTATGGTAAAAAAATCATCTTGTGGGTTGTTGTATTTTGGGAGTTACACTCCGTGGAAAATAGGGTTTGTGGCTTGTCTTGAAACTAGTCAAAAACAGGTGTTTCGGGTAAAAATGTCATAACTTATTCATAACAGATCCAAATTTAGTGAGACAAAATGTGTTGGTTAGGGTATAGTCTATTTTAGTCTGTGTAATAGTTTTATATCATTTCAACAAATATTCTGTGCCGGGTACGCTCTATAAGGTCACTCTCTAGAATAAGCCATAATTCAGCAAGGTATGCCATTTTTTCTATAACGCCTTTTCTGAGAGGTTCCAAGTAGTGAAACTTGGAGGAATTGCATAAAAAACACTAAAGAACATTGTGTATAAGTTTCATATCTTTATACATTACAGGTACAAAGTTATCATTACTTCAAGTTAGGGTTATTGACTAATCAAAAACTAGGCATGTGAGACTAAAGAAAAGTTTGATGAAAATGATAGTCTCTTGTTGTTAAGGTTAAGGAAGTTTTGCAGGAATGTGATCATATAAACTAGGTATATTATAGCGCTACAAATCATATTTGGATGATGAAATTGATGAGGTACATGTTGATTACATGGTTGAGACAAGTAGTTGATGAGTTGGCACATACATGAGGTGTATAGTTGATGATGTTGGTACATATTGATGAGTCGTAGTTGATGAGTAGTTGACACCTGATTGGTATATACTTGGTACATCATTGGATGAACTTGTTTATGGTACAGGTTGATTACAGGTTGTTTGGTATAGGTTGTTGCATGGTTGATGCACTTGTTTATAGTACAGGTTGATTACAGGTTGAGGTACAGGTTGATGCATGGTTCAGATTTATTTGTACAGGTTTACAATGGTATATATCATAGTGATAGCGTGACAGTGGTTCCATCATTCTACTTCTACTTCAGGGTAGTTGGACGAGGCAAGGACAGGTGTTTGTAGCTACCTTCCGGTTGTAGCTAGAGAACATAGGGGGTTGTAGCCTCCTTCTTGTTGTAGCCATAGAATTAGGGAGTTGGAGCTTCCTTCAGGTTGTAGCTTGAGAAACTACGGGGTTGGATCCTCCTTCCAGTTGCAACTGGAAAACAAAGGAATTTTGTGCTGCCAATGAATGTAATTCTTCAA
>SNQJ01S0200163.1:0-16996 GCA_010110895.2 Picea sitchensis | reverse complement strand
GTGGAGGGTATAATCCCTTTTAATCCTCCAAGGATCTAGCCAAGAAAAACCATAAAACAATAAAGAATAACTAACAATATGAGGATTTTTCTTACCAATTTCAAGAGAAATGTTAGAAAAACCCTCGTTTACGAAGAAAATATCGCCAACATGCAAGAACAAGACTCCAAGAAGGGTAGCACACCAATTTTATCCACAAGCCAAGTATAAACCATAGCATAAGAGAGAGAGAGAGAGAGAGAGAGAGAGAGAGAGAGAGAGAGATGAGATTTCCCAAGAGGGGTGAAAATTTCAACCAAGTAGCTCTCCTCACATGAGAGAGTATGATAAAATGAAACGAATTTGATCCTTATTTATGAAAAATATCCTAAAAAGTGTTTGTCCACATTTAGTTAGGGTAAACCAGAAAATAACAGAGCCATCCCCCTTTATTTTTCCCCTTTACAAAGTAATTTGAATTTTAACAAAAAATTTCACATAAGAAACCCTAGAAACATGACGCCACACCCTAAAGGGTGAAGTTTTGACACTTTGAGTTGGATTGTTGTAGAGAGCTCTAGGCTTCCAAAGGCCATGTGTCACCATGCAATGTGTCTTCCTTCTCCATCAATCATGCCAAACCATCTTCAAACATCACCACCTTCATCAAAACCCTATCCCTAGGGTGATGTCAAGCCCTCCAAGATGACGTTTTGACCTATAAACTATATAGCATGAGAGAGAGAGAGAGAGAGAGAGAGAGAGAGAGAGAGAGAGAGAGAGAGAGAGAGAGAGAGAGAGAGAGAGATGAGATGATATTTCCCAAGAGGGGCGAAAATTTCAACCAAGTAGCTCTCCTCACATGAGAGAGTATGATAAAATGAAACTAATTTGATCCTTATATTTATACAAAATATCATAAAAAGTGGTTGTCTAGTTTTAGTTAGGGTAAACCAGAAAACAACGGAGCCATCCCCCTTTATTTTTCCCTTTACAAAGTAATTGAATTTTAAATAAAAATTTCACATAAGAAACCCTAGAAACATGACGCCACACCCTAAAGGGTGAAGTTTTGACACTTTGAGGGGGTCATTGGATTGTTGTAGAGAGATCTAGGATTCCAAAGGCCATGTGTCACCATGCAATGTGTCTTCCTTCTCCATCAATCATGCTAAACCATCTTCAAACATCACTACCTTCATCAAAACCCTATCCCTAGGGTGATGACAAGCTCTCCAAGATGATCATGACCTTACAAAACAAAGTCAAACGTTGGGCTGGAGATGCTGAATAGGTCTCACTATCCAAAGTCTCTTCTCACTTCCAAATTCAACGCCTGTTGTGGGAGCTGTTCCAATGTCCTGGTCATTGTTAAGAACCAAACATCAATATAGCATAGAAACCCTCAAAATAAGTACTCAACGCCTTGAAAAATAGATGATTTCAGATAATAAGCCCTTCGAGGGGGAACCTCCTTTACCCTGCACTTGAATGTTCAAGTACAAGATGATTCAAATGAAAATGTCTCCTTGGTATATATAGGGAGACTAGGAGGTTTAATGGCCTAAAGTCGACATAAATAAAATAACATTACTAATCTAAATTACAACCAATGGCCTAAAGTTTTGACATAAATAAATAACATTACTAATCTAATATGCCCCACTAAGTGGTAATGAGCCAATATTAAGGCTTTAACATGCCCCTCCCCTTGAGACAAGTGTTGTCCACAACGCTTTATTAACTCTGGATGCTTCTCAGAGAAAGACTCCATCTTCCCAAGTGGAATCTTCACCGATAGTTTCCTCCATTTAATGAGATACCAAATCGATCTATTCCTCGGGCCATTAATTTGTGTCATTGATGGCTTCAGGATTCAATATGATTTTCCTTCCTCGCCAAGTTCTAGCAATATAGTTTGAACTGGATCTTGTCGCCTATAACTTTATTTAAGCATGAAACATGGAAAAAACTGGTACTCATGAAGATGCAGTACCCAATTTGTATGCCATAGTACCAATATTTTGCAACACCATAAGGGCCATAGTACCTGGTGATAATTTATTATCCTTTCTTGGTTTGCTTGAGGGACACATCCGTTTGTATGGTTGTAGTCTTAAAAATACCCAATCCCCTACTTCAAAACTTCTTTCACTTACGCATGTTGATCCTGCTTGTTGTTTCATGCGATTTTGTGCCATGGTCGTGTTGTTGTCCTAAGATTTGGAGAACTTGTTGATTCCTCATGTGATCTTCCACCGCTTGAACTCCAGATTTTTCTTTTTAGAGAAGAAGTGATGGAAGGAGGGTGGTATCCATAAAGTGCCATAAATGGTGGCCATTACTTTTTGTTGTAGTGCAAAGGAAGTGTTATACCACCATTCTCAGCCATGGGTAACCATTTGAACCATTGTGCTTGTTTATTGTGGAGACAAAGCAACTAAGGTATCCTTCCCTGCATATTTGTTCACTCATCTCTGCTTTTGTTCAATGATTGAGGATGATAGGGATGAGCTATGAGCCAATTGAGTACCCAAACAAGAAAAATAATTCTATCCAAAAAAGTCCAATGAAGATAGGATCTCTACTCACTTTACAATAATCTTTTGGGCCATGTAGTTTTTGAACTATCTCCATGAATGCGTGGCAACTGTATCTAGCTTTGAAGGGTGAGAGAGTGCACAAAAGCATGCAGATTTGATCAATGACAACAATCACCATGATGACATCTTTCCTTCTCGACTTTGGTACCCCTGCGATGAAATCCATGGAAACCTCCTCCCGTTGCTGACTTGGGATGGATAATTAGTTGTAAAAGACCCTTGGTCTTAATTGTTTCCACCTTATTTTGTTGGCAAACCAAACATTCTCGCCACAAACCTTTGAACATCGGCCATCCCAAAATCCTTCCTTGACTCCTATGGTTTTCAAAAATCCCCGAAAAGCCCTCCTCTGTACTTCAGGAGGAGAGAGGTGTGCAGTTCCAATAGCACCTTTGTTTGAGTTGGGAGTTCTTACATAAATACAAGCACTTTTGTACCATAGTGAATCATTTTTCCATGTAATGTATCTCATGCACTTAACTCACAGAACCTTTTAATGAGAGTCCACACCTTTTCATTATTCTTCCATTCATCCCTTGCTTCTATTATCCAATCGGGTTACGTTGGATAGCACGCAGAAAGGCCCCACATCTTCTTCATCCTTTCGTGAGAGTTCATCCGCCACGATTTCGCTTCCTTTATAGACGCATTTCCAAAATCATAACCCAAAGATCTTGTTACCATTTTTGTTGTTCTTCCTAAGATAGTCTTCTGCCCTAGCATTAAGACTATGCATAGATCTGCTTTTGACCTTGAAGTGCCTACCTATTAGGTAAGGACACCCACATTTCAATGCATGTAGTATTACATCATTTTCCTCATAAATGGGTTTGTAAGTCTCTTCCCTTTATGTAGTCAATTTTCAAAAAGCTGTGGGCCTTCCTTCTATTGTATCAATTCAATTCCATTTCATATACCACCATTCCACAATAAAGGTTTTGTGAAGTCCGGAGTGGTCAACAAAGGAGCTTTACACATCACCTCTTAAGTTGTTCAAACGATTTAGAAGTCAGCCTCCGAGTCCATGAAAATGCATCCTTCTTGTTAGTTCCATTAGCAGGCCGCTATTCTTCCATAGTTTCAAATAAACTTGTGGTAGTAACTGTCAAACCCAAAAACCAAGATTTTTAATACAACCGGCCACCCATCACGGTCTTTAACTTTGTTAGGGTTCACCTTTGACAATCTTCATGAGATACAATATGACCCAACACTCTACCTTTACTCCAAAGAAACATTTGGATGGTTTGGCATATAGTTGTTGCCCTTTAGTAGTTGTAGCACTTTGTCAACATGTTGCGACGATCCTCCTCCCAAGACTTGCTATAGATTAGTATATCATCAAAAATAATAACATTAAATTTTCCAAGGAAGGGCTTGAAATGGAATTCATCAACCCTTGAATGGAAGGTGCATTTGTAAGGGTCAAAAGGTACGCCCAAAAATTCATAATGGCCTTCATGAGTTCGAATGTTGTTTTGGGATATCTTCTTCCTTCATTCTGATCTGATGATACCCTCAACGAAGATCCAATTTTGTGAAATAGATTGCTCCATGTAGTTCATCTAACAATTCATCAATCAATGGAATGGGAAACTTATCTACTAGTGATCTGAGCTCTCTATGGTCTGACACATAATGGCCATGAGCTATCTTTCTTGGAATACCATACCATCGTGCAGAAAAGAACTTTGGATAGTCTAATGATGCCTCTAACATTTCTTCAAACTATGTGTCAATTTCTCACTCTCTTTCTCAAGGCTATAATCAGATATTCTGTTATTAGGAACACTCCTAGGAATTAGTGAATTTCATGATCATGATTGGTTGGTGGGGAGACCTTGGGAATATCTCTGTATCATTCTTTGAATGCTTATCAATGATCCTTTGAAGATCTTTAGGAACAGTGGTCATGTTTGAACATCTAGTGAGGATAGTTTGCAATAATGCCTTGATGCCCCTTTTTCAATAATTTTGTCATGCCATTAGAGATTACCACCCTTTAATGCTCTCTTTGTGATACCTCAACTCAATTTCTTTTCCTTCCAATAAAATTTCATGAAAGTTCTTGAAAATTAAAAGCCACCGTTCCTGTAATGATTGTAACCATTAGATTCCTAGTACAAGATCCCACCACCCATTGGCATAGCAATCATTGGACTATTCATTACATATCTCCCATAGTAAGATTGATCTATTGCATTTTCCTGAAAGCAATTGATAGTTCCTCCATCTCGCAACCATTACTTCAGAAACTCAAGACCGATATACAGCAGAACAGACTTTTACACTTACATGAATGAAATTATGAGTACTAAAATAATCAATTAGGACTATTACCTTTTTCTTTGAGTATCCTTCTCGATCTTGAGGGTTTGAGGAGGATAATCTTGTACCCAAATGCATTACATGATATCATGGAGTCAACTCTTCAGAAAAATTTTCTTCTACGCTTTCATCTTGAGACGGTTCTTGTTCTTGTTCTTCTTCCTCTTCACACCCATGAATAATTTTTTCTCACCACACTTATGTCCCCTTTACCGTACTTCACGCCACAATTAAAGCATAAACCTTTTGCTTTCTATTTCCAATTGTTGAGGTTTCAACCCTTGTAGGTTGAGGTGTTTTAGAGGAGACTTTGTTCTCTATAGATGTTAGATAGGTCCTTCTAGTAGCCATAGCCATATTTTACTTTCAACATTTCTTGCCACCTTAAAATGCATTCTCCAATGATTTAGTTCCCAAAGGTGAACTCCTCATGTTGAATGTTATCTTTAAAGTTCCTATGAATACATCATCAATCAAGTGCTCGTATCCTGGAATATCGATTACCTTATATTCAATCTTTGGAAGTTTTCACTGTGCTCGGTAATCAACCCCTTTTTCTTGAGATTTATCAATTGACTAAAGAAGGTATTGCACCTTGTATCCCCATAGTGTGCTATCATTTCTTCCGTGGAAAATTATCCAAGTGACAAGTGATTAACAAAGCCATCGATACCAAACAAATTGATTAGGTTCTAAATATAAAGAAGCTATACGCATCTTTGTGTATGTGGCACATTATGAGACTGTGAATTGCTCCATCCGAAGTATCCATGTGATTGTCCTGCCATCAAACTTCCTCATGTCAATCTTAGGAATGTGGTTGGTCTTCAACCCAAAGTCGGAGTTTCTCCATTCTGATTCACCTTCCTTGTGTCCACATCATGAATTTCATGGGATGCATTTTCACTCTCGGGTGTCTGCTACTTAAATTTTTAATACTTCCATTATCTTAGCTTCCATTGAATCCATTTTAGTATCCAACTGGATTCCATTGAATCCATCTTAGTATCCAACTTAGCTTCCATTGAATCCATATCTTAGTATCCAACTTGGATTCCATTGAATCCATCTTAGCTTGTAGTTCATTTATGTCCCCACGCGATTTCACCTTCATCAAGAGTCCAGGATTTTCCCTGAGGCTTATTTCATGTAGAAGTTCCCTTGGGTGGCATGTTGGCTACAAGTATCACTTTTTGAACCTTTGATTTTGAGGTAGTGGTTCTTATAGACAATATTTTCTATTGTAATCTCCCAATTTTGACCTGGGCATGAAACTTTATATTATGTATTTATTTGATATGTCTCTTCAATGCCACAGTCTGATCAAATTGGATGTGCCAAGTGGAATTTCTAATGACAACTTCCCACAACTTGGGTTGATTTTTGCATTTGAGATTCACTTGTATAGTGTGCCCTACACAAAATAATTGATATAATTTTGAAACTCGCAATCTAAAAATAATTACAGATCATTCAATGATGAAATGCAACTAGTCCCACCTAATTTGGAAACTCTGGGAAGAAGTTATGATTACATCTGAACACCTTCTTGAGACTAGCCATTAGACTAGTCGATACCCTATCTTACACAAGGTGTATCTATAAATTTAGGATGACCTAGAAGATGAACTTTTTACCACAGATAGAAAACTAATTTTTGTAATTTACTCCAGATTTAAGGGTCTGAAACGGTTACATAAATGATTTTATAGCGAAAAATTTGCAAAGACTCATTTCAGGATGATTCCGTAACCCTATCTTTTACAAAGTTATATCTCCTAAAAGTATATATTCTGAGTTGAATTTGAACCCAACGCACTTGATCTGCCTTATAACAATTTCCAAGCTGTTCCTTCAAACGTTATTGTAGAAATCAGTTTATAGCTAAAATCTCCACGTGTCTCGATGTATGCTGAAACCCCAAGACCTTGAGCTCTATCATATGTTAAGAACCAAACATCAATATAGCATAGAAAACCTCGTGAGTAATTTCATCACCTTGAAGAGAGCAATTTCTTTGATAATAACTTCTTCGAGGGGAAACCTCCTTACCCCATAATTTAAAATGTTCAAGGCCAAGATGATTCAAAATGAAAAATGTCCCCTTGGTATATATAGAGACTTGAGGTTTAATGGCCTAAAGCCGGCTATAAATAAAATAACATTACTAATCTAATTACAAACTAATGGCCTAAAAGCCGACATAAATAAAATAACATTAATCTAATATGCCCCAATAAGTGGTAATGAGCCAATACTCGGTTTAACAAATATGGCATCCATCCCATGGGATTCCTTCCCAATAAAGGCCCAAGTTGGGCTTGTTCCTCCAAAACGCCCATCAAACAAGGTCCTACAAATAGAAAGATTCATATTTAATGATCGCCTTAATGGTTGAAGATGTAATTTATAAAAAACATAAAAATTGTCCCTTTGATGGGGATGCCCTAGTGGTTGTAAGGTCTCTAAGGCACAAGGAATACAATCCACTTTGCAAGAAGTAAAATGACTGAAATTCATGTTTACCAATGCACACATTTTATTTCTCCAATGCACAATAAATGACTAGTGCCTTTTAATATTGGGTTAATATCATGCAAATAAATATCTAGGGAAGCTACCTTTAGTGTAGACCCTCTAGCTAGGTTTTAAGCTTTCAAGAGGGTTTGTGCCCCTTATAATTTCTCATAGCAAACCCCTTGTTTTAACCACAATAACATGAAGCATAAAATGATGAAGACTATGGTGGGGGTGTATTCCTTATACTTCCCAATCTAGATCCTAGCAAAATAACCTTGACTTGAACAAATGATACCATGAAAGTAAAACCATACCAATTTAAGGAGAAATGCCAAGATAACCCACATGTAATGTCCCCACTTTAAGCAGTATTCCATTACAGAGTGTTATGACTACTAGAGTAGCCATACGGGGGTGATAGCGAGTACACGGAGGTATTGAGGGGTTTTTATTGGACCCAACTTGCATCGCTCATCATATTTCATAATCATGATCCATTCCAATAATAACTCTGGTTTCTATTTCATGGCATTCCAACAATTCTACTTAATTTTGAGTTATTATTATGGGTTATATCTTAATAACTCACTGCCAGCATCATATTGCATGATGGAGGAACCTTTTAGTGTGATAGCTCATTGGAATAAGGAGGAATAACACTATAGGATGATTCATGAGAAGTGACTTTCTCAGTAATAAGAAACCATGAGAGGGATGGATAAATCACTTTGCTATGCACACTAATTCAATTACAACAAACAAAGTAAAAGTCATTGGAGAGAAAAAGTGAACAAGAAGTATAAAATAGATATAGGGGGCCTCTATTCTCTCATTATAATGATTAATTATCGGGCTTGAGATTTAGCTTCTGCTGAGCCCATGTGCATTGGTTTTGAGGGTTTTGATTAACAAACCCTAGAGATCAGCTTGTGGTGGAAATATCTCACTAACCCTGTCCAGCTTGCCCACGAGGTGAAGACTCTCCTCACCATTCTACATCGGGCTTCATTCCTCACGCATGTGTGGATCCTGCCAACAATTACAAAGTTCATGAGAGACAATGCAACTATATGGTTTTCAAAGAAGAGGGCACACCATCTTGAGAAGAGTAGCTTGATCTAGGAAGAGGAGAAGGATTGGAATAAATGTCTTATGGTATTCTTTTGTATGTATCTTAGGCACCTTCTTTTATCCTATTTCTGAGGGTTTTTTCTATCATATTACATTGGATCTCTTGGCACGAAGTTGATATGGGGAGTACTTCGTATATTGATATCTCAGCCCATTTTATGAGTCATCTCTTCATCATTCAAAATTCTCGAGACCTTGTCGGGTTTCACTTTGTCCCCGATCTACGCTGGCATATTTCTTTAGAGGGTTTTACATTACATTAGAGAGGCTAAATTCTGTCTGCTACAAACTGCTGAGGGGCACTTGTGCTAGGAAGATCATCACATTTCATTTGGGCTATGATTTGGTTCATCTGGGTTTTTGGTATATAGCTTGGAGAGGCTTTTGGAATCTTGGATCTTCATCTATCTTGTATCTTGAAGGGTATATCAGCCATACACTCTATTCTTTTATATGTAATCCGTGACCGCACTATTTTGTATGCGAGTCGTGATCTATTATTAATAACTGATCCTAGGTATTTATGGCTATTTATTGTGTTGTTGATCTTGTATCTTGTTGGAGAGCATTTCATTGCTATATCTTTGATTGTTTGCTGAAAACACCCATTAAACCATCATTATAAACTCTAGAACAACTCATGAGACATAAATCTACAAAGTGTTTTGATAAAATACCACAACCACAAAACCCTAAAAATCAATGAAAAACTAATGTTCGAATGCATTGGTTGGGACCATTATAGCAGTATCGAGGCTAAGATTCATCCCAACTGAATTTCCATAAGGAGAGATGAATATCGTGGACTTTGCTAGAGAAAACATATTTTTTGAAAGGGAATATTATGCCTTTAGTGAGAGATTTAGGGCTCAATAACATTCCAACAATTTGTATCCATAAAATCCATGGAGCAAAGATGGTGTTGCTACCATTGGTCAAAGATATGTAGGAAAACAGAGCCAAAGCAACTAGGATGGAAGGAGGCATAGGTTAATCCTACACCCCGTAGGACCAAGGAACTTTGCTATAGTTGCAAAAAGCTCCTTTTAGAGCCAAATCATATATGTAGGGGTAAAGGGAAGGGGCACATCCTTGAGGTGCACTATGATAGTGAGGATGAGGAGATGCGTGAGGATGATGCCATAGATGCCTATTTAGAGTATTTTGATAAGGCTAGTGTCTCTTGTGTATCTCAGGGATGGTTGGATGGACAAGATGATAGTTCATGTTCTTCATCTTCCTTATAAGGAAGTGTTGAGGATTCAACACTTCAAAATAGTGGTGACCTCCTTTGTGAGGATTCACATGTGTTAGCACTTAGACATGATGAGATTAGGAGGTCGGATGACCTACCCTTTGGTGTAGACATGGCTTCTAGGAATTCATGTATGGAGGATGAAGATATTTCTATGTTGGATAAAGTGACATCAGCTTTTTATCTTCTCACACACCCATGATAGCCATGATACCTAATTCTCAACTCCTAGCTAACTCTAGCTTAAGCTAAGGGGTAATCCCTAATAAAAATAATCTAAGGTTTAAACTGAAATCTAAGCAACTAGTATTCTAAGAGTTTATTGCATTAACCAATATAATAAACAAATCTATTCTATACATATGCAAATCAATTAATCACCACAATATACATAAAGATACTTGCATAAAAGGATACTTCCTTGAGATAATATTAGATGCAAGTAAATTAAAAGTTGCTTCAAAGTAAATGACTAAAAATAAAGTGCTTTGAAGCAAATGGCTTTTGTAATTGTAGAAATGAGACCAGTGCCTTAAAGAGATCGTGGGCAATTGTGTGATACGCTTTCTTTGTGAAAGTGCCTTTGAGAATTTTAGGGTTTAGTTAATGAGATAAATTTTATTGTATGAAAATAAAGTGTTTGACTAAACCAGATTTGGCCTCTCAAGAGGTTATCCCTTTGAATTAAAAGATTTGTCAGAACTCTTGTTGAAACCCAATGGTTTCGCCAACAAGCCCACTAGAGGTGTCATATGTCACCCACTAAGGGGAACAAGCCCAAGGTATTCAGTGAAACTTCGCACACTCCGCCTAGCCCCAACATGTATGAAACTTACTCCTAGAAGATGGAGACAAGATCGCAATTGCTGGGTCGAACCCAGACCGGAGATGAGGGGAGTTGTTTTTTTTAAACAAGAAATGAAATAACCGAAAGTAAATGTTTTCTAATTACTAGTCTTCACGGACCAGCCTCTTGCGAGGAGCTAAGGAGACGGTTTATTTATTGCCACCCTTGAAATCGCATGAAATAAAAATCTAAACTAGCAATTATTGTTCTACTTTGCAAAAAGGAAAAACTAATTTGGCAATTAAAGTATTAATTTCCAACTTGAAATCTAATCTATGTGTTTGTTTTTGCAAACTTAAAAGAAAAATAAGGAATAAATATTGAGAAACTTGCTCCAAGACCACAACACAACCCCCTAGGGGGGGGTAACAAAAAGTGAGGCCTCCCTTTGCTCACTTATTTTATTAACCAGCTACAATTGTCTCTTGAATATACTTTTGATCTCTTTAAAATAGATATGAAGATTCTTATAAATGGATCGAAAAAAAAAATTACACTTTTACAACAATTTTCAAAGATATAGGGTCACTTTGGGGGTCTTGGAAGCTTAAAATCTTCAATTTTAATAACGTGGTTCCTCATGTTTTCGGCATCGCATAAAAAGTAAGCAAACCAAGATACAATATGCCCCAAAACACTATAAAGGTGTCTTGAGATGTTAGTAGTAAAGCCCCAAAATTTTCCTAATGAATGCCATTGAAAGTTTATCATCAGAATCAAAGAATCAAGCTAGAAAGCTCACTCCTTGGGATATTTTGTTGTTGTTTTCAGGCGGAAAAATGCATGCACTAAATTTCTCAATATTTAAATGAATTACTTTAGAAAATAAACTACTTTTATCCTTTAAGAATTTAAAAGCAAAATTTGATAAAACTAGCATTTTCTAGTCTAAATCCTATGCTTTAAATTGAAACCTTTATTTTGCATCTAAAGGTTTCAATTAATAGATCTAGCTTTCTTGTATATGAAAAACTGAAAGGAGATGTATTTAAAATTTAAATCAGATTCAATTGATTTTCATATAATAATTTAAAAGTAACCAAGAAATACAATTTGAAATTTTAGAAAGAGAGAGAAGGATCTTCAAAGCCTTGGAACTTTAGGCAAGATGGAGTCTTCTTGATGGATCAAAGAGGGTCTTTTGTCTTTATTGAGAGCTTGAAAAAGAAAGGAGTGTAGAAAACCCTATTCTCCTCTTCAAGTAGTGATATCCTGCTAACTTATATACTTCTTTCCAATAAAATATTAATATAATAGCAGCATACAGGAATTTGTGGTTATACACACTAACCCAAATGAATATGCAACATAAACATTCACATACAATTAACAATAAAACCATAAAGCAATATAGCTCTTCTAGTTTTTACTCTTTTTGGAGACAACTCCACTTGAAGGCAAGGACCACGCCTATTCAACTAGGGGGCAAACTCCATGTACCATGAAGATATGCATCATCAGATGCTACCAAGTCGAGACTCTTTGGTTCTACAAGGCAGCTTTGGCCTCTCAACACATATTTTTTGTAATGGAATTTTCACTCAAGGTGGGATAATAATGCAATAGGCTCACAATACTTTACAGTTACCTTAGGGACTTCATCATTAGAGTGATTCCCTTTCACTGAGTGTTTTGTTTCCCCAGGTTATTAATTTTACCTAACCAAAATTTTTATTAATTTCCCCTGAGTTTTTCACCAATTCCACAATAATTCCTCCAAAGTGGTGGAAGGGAATTCTAATTGTTTCCTTCCTCCGGGTATCTAGTGTTTAGGAATGTTTTAAAATGACCATGTAAGACATCTCGAAAGTTTTATGGAATTCTCACACTGAAGTCTAGATATGTTTTTATTTATTAAAATTGCCTAAGTTTGGTAATTTTAATTAATTTTGATAAAAAAATGTAAAACAAGGTTCTCGATTTTATAGGGTATTTGTACTCAAATAAATGGAATGAGACCCCCTACACCCTTTGGACCAAGTTTCATCTCTAATTGGACAAGTTTTTTCTAGGTCATTGTCTATGAGGAGTCCAAGTCAATCAAAAATCAACAAATAATTGGATAAATTAAAAAAGCCAAAATTGTAAAATGAACAAATGTTTGATATAGAGTGGGAAAGGTTTCATAACCTTTTTTTCCTAAGTTGGAAAAATAATTTTCCACTTAAAAGACTCCCCTTTGCTTAGCCAACAACTTTAAGTGGTGTTCCCTAGCTAATTGACATGTGAGAACTAAAAAGTTTAAGTGAAAACAACTACATAAACCCTAAATTCACCCTCCTTGGTGTCTAAATTAATGTTTTACCATAGGAAAAGGTGTTTTCTCCCTTTACACCCCACTCCCTCATTCATTTACCAAAACCATAACTTACTGAAACCCTAAAAGTGACTTTCCTTTGATGTGTGACACTTGTAGCTCATCCAAGAGGGGTAACTCTCTACCTCCCAAGCATAAATAAGAGAGTCTTCCTCCCCCTCATTCTTACCACATCTATTCACTATTGTTACCTACCCAAGTCTCCTCCCTCTCCTCTCCCACTCTTCTCTCTCATTCTTTCTTGTTCTTTTCTTTCAAGCTTGTGGCAAGTATTTTTCCAAGCTTGCTTCTAATACAAGAAAATCTTTGGAGGATCCATGGTGTTAAGAGTCTTTTTGGTGCCATCTTGCTACATATGATGTGATCTTATTCTTTGTAGGTCTTTTCTTGTGCATGTTTAGCTTATAGATCTATTGGAGAACCCAAGCAAAATATTTTGCTTGGATAGAATTGTGATAGTCTTATTATAGATATAGTGAATTGTTTATTTGGGTATTACAAAGTATTTTCTTCATCTAGATTTACTTACATCCTATCTATTTTATAGCTTTTCTCACAAGATTTGCATGTTGCCTAAGGGTTTGGAGTAAAGATTTCAAATCTGGAAATTTCTATTTTCACCCACTTAAACCCTATAATATTTTATGTTCTCGCTTTTGTTCATATACTTATGTATTTGGGTGGATTGGTGTGCTTAAATAGACCAAAATCAAAGACAAACACTGTTGGTTTTTAATTAAAATTTCTGGTTTTCTCTAACATAAGTTTTTTTGCATATTTTTCAAATATTTCCTGGGTAGTTTTTCCAGCAAGTTTTACTTGTTGGTTTTCCAGGTTTTTGATAGAAAACATGGAGGAACAACCCCTTTGTATTCCCAAAACAACAAAGAAACACCTCCTAAGCTAGGGTATTGAATACCCCCTTCTCCTTCTTCTACTTTTTCACATTGTAAGCAAGTCCCCAAAGAGTCATTAAAGGCTTGCACTTCTCTAACAAGTAATTTTCTTTGTTTTTATTTTTATTTTGCTTCACATCTAGCAAAGAGGTTTTGGCCCAGTCAAACCATGCTATATCGTAAGTCTAGTTTAGATTTATTTTTTGCAATTAGTTTATTTTCATTTATTTTCATTTATAAGGCTTGCCTCCATCTTGTGCCATTGTTTGAGGTTTGTTTTGGGGTTTATTTTCAAGTTCTTTCTTTCATTGTTTGGCTACACCTTTGATGAGTGTTTTCCTAAGCCAACCCCCAAAATCGTGAGGAAATTTAATGGTTTTACTTCTTCATATGTTTAATGGTTAAAATGATCTAGAAGTATAAGTAACCACATAATACTAGTTTAGGCCCATGGAGGCTGAATGTTTCTATCATCTCTTATCTTCATTTCCATTTGCAAGTTCTACTTAGTTCAAGTACATTTTCTTTCATCTTTATTTCACAAGTAATTTACTTATCTTGCAATATCATGCGCATGTAGTGAATGGTTTAAACAACTTTTTCTGCTTAATTTCTTGCAAGTTATTTTCAAGTTCTTTTCCATGTTACTTCAAGTTACATCTTATGGTTAAGCACTTTAAATAATTTGCAATCTTTTAAATTTCGGTTTTGGTTGTTAATTCCATTTTTGAAAACAACATCTTGTCTTAACACACTTTTTAACTTAATTCTCTAATCTCAGTCCATAGGCCTAAAATCAATTAGACTTAATAGGACACCTATTAAGTTTAATCTAACTTTGTCATTTAAATGAGCATTGATAGGAAATAATAAAATGTGATAGGTCGGGGACGATCTTAGGTGCCTGGAACGTCCTTTCCAGGAGTACTTTCCTTTTAATAACTGTGGAGCTAGGGTAGGCCTTGTTTCGATACTTCTTGAGTATCCAACAACTACTTGGTACAAGCAAGAGGAGTATTAATACACTTAGTTAGGATCCAACCTTCACTTAATAAATTTTAAATTAAATCCTTAATCCACTTTAAACCTTTGTGCATCAACTTGGTATTTACATTTTATGGTTTACACTTAAATATCAAGATAAGCTCTCAATTCACATTTTACGTTTTTTTTATGCAATCATTTCAATGTTGTGGATGAATAACTAAGTGATCTTTCACTGGTGCTCTATTCCTGGAGGCTTTAAGCATTTCATTTTCAATTTAGTAGTGTGTTGGAATTTTGGTTTGGTTCTCAAAGAAGTTAAGCATCATTTGGAGACACTTAATTGTTGGGCTTTGTGAGATCTTGTTTGTCATTGAAAGCAGTTACAATAGATTTGTGCATCCATTGGAGACACTCTATTGTTGAGCATGCTAGGCCTAATGTGTTGATGAATTCTTTCATTTTGAATATCTTCATTTCCTACACAATCAAGTAACAAAGTTAGTGCTTGTCTCTCTTTGTTCATAGTGTATCATTCATATATCTTGTATCTTGTTGTATCTCTTAGATATTATTTATTTGTAACTTTGTATCTAGTTCTAATTGTAGTCTTTGTGGAGCGATTCTTTTGTAGTCTTGTGTAACTCCTTGTAAAATCTAAACCCTTTAAACTTTAGTTGACCCCTAGCCCAACCTTAGGCACTAGTCTTTAGTTGTCTTAGGAAAAGGGTTTTCATTTGCATTGAATAGTTTCACTTTGCATTGTTTGCTTCTCATATAGGATAGATTTCCCCCAAACCTTTAACCAATTGAAACCAACTCCTAGAATTAATCTTTAATCTCACATAGTAACTAGGGTCTACCTCATTTGGATTCCCTAGGAGTAAGCCTAGATGGAAGAGGATCAAGTCAAGGTGACAGTAGGATTTGAACCTAGGCATTATGCCTCCAAGGACACACTAAGTGAGCAGGACTTAGCTCACATTTGCAAGTGTGTATAAGGACAAAAACATCTTTGGTGTCATTGTCAGGGATAAGTCATTCATCCTTGGTCTAAATGACTTAACTTAATTTTTAAGAACTAAGTAATAAACTTTAGTCCCTAATTTTTTTTTTAACTTGCATTGGTTGTTTTTGTTTGCTTTATTTCCAAGTGGCTACTCCATTGAACAAATCTATCAAGTATACTATAGGGAGAAATCCTTGTAGGCTGCTTGAAAGTCTTGGAGACGGAGCACTCATTAATATCCAGTTCTTGTTTCAACTTGATAATCTAACTTTTTTCCTTCTTGTTTTTTCTTTGTCCGATGCTCTTGTTTGCTTGATAAACTTGGTCATATGGTGACTCCACTTTAAAATAATTTGACAAAGTATTCTTCAAGAAGGAATTTACGGCTTGTTTGGATTCATCCTTGAACTAAGAAAGGGTTTTGGATGAAGCTATCTAGTCTTTCTTCTTGTTGGATCCTTAGTAATCTTTTGGGTGCCATATCTTTCCTTCTTCAATGAGTAGTGAAATTTTTATAAACCTTTTGATTTTTCAGGAATTGTTGGTTATCCTCACGATGTATCTCATGATGTTGTTGAAAATTTGTCTAATTTTCATGATTATGGTGATGCTTTGGCTCATGTCAGGGCCTTTGCGCAGTTGATTGATGATTGGTATGATCCACCTATTTATGAGGATGTTCTAATGAAATTGTTTTCCTGGACTCTTGTTCTGGGATATGCTTATGATTGGTTTCATGATTATGAGGATAATACATTCAATACCATACAAGAATTGTTGCATGCCTTTTTGGAGAGATTTGAGGATGATCAGGATGAAATTTACAATGAGTTGGTTGATGATTTTATGGAAAAATTGAAGAAGAAAAATCTTCCGGATATAAAAACAATCAGTTCAGATATAGAGATAGATTTTCCTCCAAATCCCATTGAGGAGCTTGGAGAAGTCATTTTGAACATGCAGTATACCCACCATGAACATGCAGTTTTCCCATAATGAACAGGTTATGGCCATGGAAGATCAATTGGAAATCATGGAAGCTAACTTTACAGAGACTTGTATTGAATATCCGGACCCTATGGAACTTAAGCTTCACAGTGAAAAAGATAAGGGAGTTTAGAGGGAAA
>SNQJ01S0200162.1:0-16996 GCA_010110895.2 Picea sitchensis | reverse complement strand
TCAAATATAGTGTATCCAAACTAAGCATAAAAAATCCAAAAATAATATTTCCAACAATCTCCATCTTGCAATCTTTATCTTGAACATATGTAGTCTCACATATCTTTGAAATCAATTACAACAATAGTTCTAACAACTTGGTGCGAAGATCTCAATCAGAACAATATGCCATTGGCTAGAAAAGGTTTATTGATTATTGATGTATGAGTGATACCGAAGCTTTTGATTTGCACAACTTCAAATTTAGTAAGAACCAACATTACACGTGAAAGAATCCAAATACTATATCTCCTATATCTCCTATTAAGTGGAAGTGGATTTGAACAAAATAACAAATTAAGATGATTAAGAAGTCAACATATAACTTAGATTAACAACAACCCCTCCTTGCTTTTATACTCTTTACAACCAATTTTCAATAATAAGACAAAATTATTATAAAACAATAAACATGCACTTTGAAGAAAAATGAAAGTAAAAAAACTTCCTTATAACAAAATTGGAATATATAGAAGTTTGTTGCATTATCGAGATTAATCTTTAGAAATATTTGGTTTAACGACCTATTAATGATTGGTGGGAAACTCATCGATTAACACTTTGCATAATATATTTTTTTAATCCCTTACCTCTTGTGACATCATAGCACCCCTTAAATAGTGCATTTAGTTTTCATATAATATAACGTGCTTACAACATGTTGTTACACTTTAATATTCCAACGTGCTAAAAACATGTTGTTTCACTTTAATATTCCAAGCAGGGAATGTCAAAAGTGAATAAGTATCTAATCATTCGTTAGTGGGGCCAACCTCTTACCAAGACCATTAACTTTATATATAATTTTATATCGAGTGTTTCTATACAAGCTCCACATAGGCTCACATCCGAGTAGATTGTCTATGCACACGTAATATGTAATGTCCAATTCTATGGAAAAACGAGATACTACGAGTGTACACTTTTGGAGGTCTTTCATAATTAGTTTATATTTGATTTTTGTGTATTTGTAAAGTGTTTTGATTTATTTTTTTTACATAATATTATAATATTATTGGAATTTGTAAAGTGTTTTTAATTTTTTGGAAAAATAAATAGTGGGAATTGGAAAATGCTTTGAGTGGATACTCCACTTATTATTTATTATTATTTATTATGAAGGACAAAATAAGTTGCAATAATGATTAAAAAAAAATGCTAAATTAGTGATTTAAATGATGAATAAATTTGAAATTCTTTGTAAAGAAAGATTAATTTAATGGGTAGTTATTGAAAATTAAAATAAATTAATCATGAACAAGTGGTAAAGAATAAAAGCCCGGTGGGTTAGTTCGAGTGGATGAGTGTTGTGGTTATTAAACAAGAGGTCTCGAGGTCAAGTCCCCGGCCAGATATATCGTAGAGATTGTTGGGCCTCACTCGATGTTCCCATAAATCAAAATAAATTAAAATAGAATAAATAAACAATTATAATTTAGGAGGTAAAAAAGAGGATTCAAAAGTAAATTGAAAATACGGAAAGGTCGAGATAAAATCCATAAGTCGAGGTAAAATAAGAGGGGTGAGAATAATAATAGGCATCTTTACGATTGAAATTATTAGGGTGTTTTTCAATTTCAAGGGCTTCATGAATGATATGAGAGGAGTGATACAAAGTTGAGCCAATAATTTTGGTTTGGTCAAAACAAATGAGGTATTTAGAATTATGTGAATGTTTATCAATAGTTAACTTAGAGATGCGGTTGTGGAAAGTATCAACAATGTGTTGCTTGAGACAAGCTTTAAAGAATCTGCAGTTTGGCCAATGTATGATTTGTCACAAGAACATGGAATTTGGCAAACTTTTTGGCCAAGCATGGGATCATATCTATCCTTAGTAGTTCATGTCAAGATAGGGTTGTGGTCCACACACATTTGTTGGCAAGTTGGCAAGGCTTTGTCTTGTATCCCACACATGCAATAATCACACACATGTCACGTAGATTGATATCATATGAGCATCATAATAATTTTATTGCTCAATATTACTAGTTACCCTCCATGGATATTTATTGTTTGAGTCCCAACCTGGAGGTCTCCCAAACATCCATATCAACCTGTGTTCCCCTCGGGAAACCAATGTCCTACACCACTAAGATCAATGCAATCATATCACAACACATGCATGTAGATATGAAATATAAGCAATACAATATCATTGAAAGTCAATTGGTTTCACTGAGCTTTCACAACATTTGATTTGGCTTCCATAGCCTTCCTCTTCATTCAATCAACTCTACCCATGAGTCATATAGGTCTTATCCACCTGCCACAACTCACACTTGTTCACGGCATAAGTATTCATTCAACTATCATAATGTATATGCTCATCAACTCAACAATTAGGAATATCAAATACATCTTGTCAATCAGGTACATTCCACATGTCACATATATAGAGAATAGTCAGAAACATGGTCAGTAAACTCTTAAGTCAATCCTCAGATTAACCTCTTATTCCTTCTTAAAGTAGAGTTAGGAAAGGAGGGGCATTATATATGGCATACCATACAAGTTTGCTCTCCTAAAAGGTGCCAAAATCAACAAGCTTTGGGAAAGTTTTCATAACTTTTTCTTGACATGTCAAAATTTAGTAAGACGTGTGAAATTACAAAGAAGACATATAAGAATATTATAGGTTGAAATTTCATATTTGTAGGTGTAGAAATATCATAATTACATCAGGAGTAAGGTCAACTAGCAAGACAGACTGCAAATTAGGGTTTTAAAAGGCATGTTAACTTAAATCAACATAACTTTTGGCTGGGATGTCAAATTGAGGTGATTCAAAAGATGTTGGATAGACGAAACACATGAGAATATATTGGGAAAAAAATCATCACAATTTGGGATAATTTTTGTTAATATAGTGATGCTAGAAGTTGAAGGTTTTGGTTATACCTCAATTAAGAACCAACGACAATACCTATATTTACAGGAGTTGAAAATAAAGATGAAATTGATCCTATGGAATGGTTTAGTGTTGCGAAGGAAGAAACTTTAATTCCTATGTTTACAAAAAGATATTTTAAAGGTAAATTTAGGGATTGATGGTAGGGTCTAGACAAGGGCACCAAAGGTTCTAAGCGGGAAGAGATAAAAAAAGTCTTCGTTAATAGATGGATAAATGATACAAAAATGAAGGACATGGATAACAAGTTGAATTAAATGAATCGCAAGAATTTTTTTCCAAATTGCAAAAGGATAATGAAGAGCTAAAAGAAAATTTTATATAGAAAGGTGATGATTTCGCCAAGATGAAATTTGTTAATCAAGCATTGATGAAAGAGGTTCAAGAATTAAAACAATAAAATATTAGAAAAGGAAAGTGGCAAAATGATGGGTAAAGGAAAGAAATGAAAAAGAATGATGAAGAAATCAGAAAGTTGCATAAGCATAATGGAGAACTTATTAACAAGGTTAAGAATGTGAAAAGGTGTTTACAGGAGTCTGAATCAAAGAATAAGGAGGAAGAAGATATTATCAAAAAAGTGGATTCGAAGAAAATTGACAAAATACTTGAAGAAGAAATTTGCAAGAAGGTTGAAGAAACCCTAAACATTGATGGGGTAAAATCATAAATATAATCTAGAATCAAATATGGATGTAAGAATTTGATGGATAGCATCACATTGTAACTTCAAAAGGAGAAGGAAGACAAGATTCAAGAAGGTCACTAGGAAATATTTGAAGAAGTTGAGCTCCAACTTGGGCATGTACATGTCAAATATGATGGTATTATCTCAAAGACTAGAGTAATCAAAGACCAAGCAGAGATGATAAGTTGGCCCCATCTCAGTAGGGTAATGGACAAGACCCATCATGTAAAGGGAGGAAATACCATATTTGTCTCCATCTTCCCACTAATATATTGAGGAAGGAAATACCCATTTGTACCAACCCACACCTAGTCCCATCCCATTGGTCCCACCAACCAAGGAAATGAATGATATGTTATTCCTTGATTGATTTGTGTTGCAAAGCTCACAACCCATGCCCTATAGGTAAGGTCATATCCTAAGATGTCATTGTCTTTAAAAGGAAGATTGATGACATGGGTGTGTGGAATGAAGGAAAAACATCAAAGGTGAAAACATATCAATACCCTCATTTCAAAGAAAGTTTCCAACAAAGATGAGAAGATATGCATCAACATTATTAAGGAAGAAGATGCAATAATCAACAATATTCATGGAAGAGGACATCATAAAACCATTATTCAACATGATATTATTAGAGACCAAAAAACTGCAACAAATTGGGGAAGTCACAACAACAACACATGTATTCAAAGGAAAGAAAACTATGCAAAAACCAACTATCAAGGATTAATATTGAAAATAATTGAACTTGGATGGATATGTAATACCCTTGTTTCCCCCAACTTGTAAATATAACTATGACTTGCCAAAAGATTGTGGCGGACTGAATATGTGTAGATGTTGGATTTGATGAACCTTTTTGTTATAAAAGGTAATCTATGTATTTATGTTATTAATTTAAAATGGATAGTGTTGCATAATTGTTGAAGGGGGTTTGCCAAGGTAGATCATGATGCTATGAGAGAGATGGTGAGGGTATGAGATGACCCCCACCAGACCAGTACCTTACTGGATTTAAATTACTTAGACCTAGAACAGTCCTCTGACCTAGAAATAAATTACTAGTCAAGCTGGTAGTTGGGAAGCCCTCCTCAAGAGTTAATAAGGAGATGGGTAGAGTACCCACCTAAAAGAATTCTTGACCTGACCACGAACTAGGGAATCAAACCCACACAATATTGTTGAGGAAGGAAAGAAAAGAGGGGAATTTGTGGGCAGAGAGGACTGGCGAGGAAGATGAGTCGAGAGACCATTATTCCAGAGAGAGAAGAGTGTGTGCATTTCTATGGTTATGAGGAGAATTGAACAACAAGCTTGTTCTGGGTGCGAGAAGTTGTTGGCAGTGTTTTCAGTCCAAGTTGATAAACGAGGTTGCGAAAAGACGAGTGACTGAGGAAGCACTCATTGCAGGCCCCCTTGCTTGGGTGAAAAGAAAACCAATTTCCAAGTTTTCGTGGGAGGAGGAAAGTAGCTTCTGTCCCTGATCGTAATTGAACAAAAAGGAAGAGTCTCTCTCAGAGAATCATGATCTAGCTAGGGGGTGGCCAACGATAAATCCATTCAGGAGTGGTTGTGCCTACGATTGAGTGGAAATAGGAAACCCTCTCAGCAGTTGCTTTGCAATTCTGGTTTCCTGATAAGTATTTTTATACTATGTGTACTAGAATGGAAGTGACAATTGAATGTATGTGTTTATGATTAACATTTACATTGTTTGATTAATCATTAGAAATGCTTATTGTTTTTCTATGAGCCCCTGTATTTGCATGGTTTTTGTCTGCCTCTGCTTAGTAGCACAAGAATTATTAGACATGGGTTTTTAGATGAAGTTGAGAATAAGTTTACGATTCTTGCATTGGTCGAAAATTCCTTAAGGGAATTTTCCCAAGGATTGGTCTCGCAAGGTAAGATTCGGGGAAGACTTCGTTGGAATGTTTTAGTCTCGTTGATCCCTCAAAAGGTACCTTTCCTTGTTTAGAATTTAAGCTCTGTGAATGGAAGGTGCTCCCTTCAAACCATCAATCTGTGTGACCGAGGACTCATGTCCACGCCCTTAACCAAATCTTGGCTAAGAAATATGGGTGTAGGCTCTGGAGCTTGATAAGTTCCACATGACCGGGACATTGGAACCCTTCGCTAGGCCCGAAAAGAGCTAAGTTATCTTTGGCTTCAAAACTCTGGGAGTTCAGAGCTCCGGGACGCTATGACTTTACAACCTCCAAAACCAACCGAAGGCAACCTACTGGTTCAGTTACCAACGAGGTTGACTGGCATCTGGCGGTTTCCCTTAACCGTGACCATGGGATATGTCCCACTGTTAAACCCTGACCCACTTATCGATCGTGAAGTAATGTGAGTCGTAGATCCAAGGATAATCAAGAGCTTCTCTGACCGTTGGATCTACGTCGTGGTCAGTTCGGCATTGACCACTTCAGGAGAACAGAGGTGTCATAGGACCAAAGCCCCTGAATGTCGAAGTTGCGAATTAATGTGAGTCGTGGATCTTGGAGTTTATTGAGAACCCCTCCCAATTGTCTAATCAGTCAGTGGGAGGATTTGCGCATAGCACTTCAGCAAAGTCCTACTCCGGGATAAAAGGAGTGTTAAGCAAGTAGAACCCCTGAACGTCGAACTCGTGAAGTGATGAAGACCGTAGATCCGGGGACACTTCAGGATCTCCCATGACCGTTAGATCTAAGTTGCGGTTAGCCATGCATTGACCACTACGAGATAGAGGGAGTGTTAGGCAGGTGAAACCCCTGAACGACAAAGTCGCAAAGTAACATGAATCTTCGATCCGAGGATGCTTCGAGACCCCTCTTGACCGTTAGATCTAGACCGTGGTCAGCCCGACATTGACCACTATGGGAGCAAAAGGGGAAGTTACACGGTGGATTCCATTAACGTCGAAGTTACGAAGTAACAAAGGTCATAGATTTATGGATCTACGTGGACACATCTCGATCGTGGGACATAAGGGGCGTTGGAAGGCTGTCAGTCCAGAGTGACGTGGCACACTGACATCATCCAAGGTGACGTGGAGCCACATTTGACGTGCCATGTGTCACCTTGATTCGTGCTTTTCACAGACCCTATGTGCCCATTATAACATGACACATGTCACCCATTGATGGGGCCACGTGTTATCTCCGCCTTGCCGCCTGTCATTCCCCCTGACATATACTCACTTGGCCTAATAGCGAGTGGAGTACTTGGGACCCACTTGTCCTTGCCTCTTCATTTTATGCATTGTCATGTGTAAGGGTGGACCCTTCAGTAGTCTAGGGCTTCGGAACTCTAGAGGTTTGGGGTGTAGTATCTTAGATAAACTGAAAGGGACGAAGGTCGGAGCCACGTGGCAAGATTTTGGGGCCCTTTGGGAGTTCGAGAGTTTGATATTTCAAGACTCCGGAGGACATGCATGTAGAAATAAAAAAGGGGCATTCAACGTCAAACATCGAATTCCCATAAACATGTACGTTAAACGAGAACGAAGTTATGTCGGTGGATTTAATGGTGGATGGATTTCCACCATGGATGTAGGAGAACTAGGGAGTTCCGGGACTTCAGGAAACTTGGGATGGTGTGAATGAGACGAACCCACATGGACGCCATGTGGCCCGTGACCAATAATGCCTGACGAGATTTGGAAGGGCGTAACTCTCAATCCAGAGCTCGGATTCAAGCAGGGTAGCAGTTGCTAGATAGCTCTTGATGAGAAAAAGAGGATTCAAGATGATTAAGGAAAGCATAATTTTTATGCCCCATCCCTAAAAAGGGTACTTAGGGGTCAGGTGTGTTAGAAATTGGTATCAGAGTAGGCAACAACACTTGGCCTGCTTGGGCTCATGAACGAGTTGCATAAAAATATTGTTAGAGAACTTTTAAGGGGTAACACCCTATCTTACCACGTTCATAAAAAACTTATCTAAACCAATGATGAAGAGAGGAATGAAAATTTATGTTGTTTTTATATGTTTTGAAAAATCTCAACTGTGTGTTGTTCATAAACTAGTAGATAATTAACTAACATAAAATGTTTTATCAGCACTCAAGCAGTCAGTGGACAGTAGGAAAACTGCAACATAAAGGATGGTGACACACCATGAAATGGGGGAAATCTCCCATAATAGAGAGGAAGAATATGATGAGAGGATGGCAGTGAAAGCCCCTCCAAATTTGGCTAAAACTGTAAGAAACCTCATGGCAAAATTACATAGTTGTAAGGCTGACAATGAAAGGCTGATAAAAGAACAGGAAAAACAAACTGAAATTAACTCAGTCCTACTGCAAAGCCTATATGATATACAAAGACAATTGCAACATGGACCAGGAGCCAGTCACGTGGACAAACATCATACTAAGAAAACTCCAAGTCCACCTGAGATACAAAAGCATGGTCCTGAAAGTGGCCACACAAGGAGGAGCACATCAAAGAAGGTCCAACATGGAACCAAGAGACACACAATGAAAGAATCCTCTAGTGAGGAAACTGACAACTCCAAGGGATCTTCTAGTAGTAAAACTAGTTTGCATTCCCAGAGGAGAAAGAAGAGGAAACATTCCAGGAGCCATGACCCTTAAGAGTTTAAGAAATCCAAACCACCCACTTTTGATGGAGAAATTAAGAAGGGGGGAGAAGCAAAAGTTTGGCTACTAGGCTTGAAGAAGTACTTCAGAGTCCATGACTTCTCTTAAAACCTAAAGGCTCGAATAGCCATTTTCAACCTGAATGGAAAGGCCTCCATTTGGTGCGAGTACCTTAGGAATGTGAAAGGAATCTATGAAAAGGACTTGTCATGGAAACAATTTGAGAAATACTTCAAGAAGAAGTACCTGTCAGAAAAATACTTTGGTGGGAATACCAAGGAATTCTATGAACTCAAGTTTGGACAAATCACAATAGATGAATATATCAACAAATTTCTTGAGTTGATGAGGTATGTGCCCTACATAAAGGATGAAAAGGTAAATATGCAACGATTTATTAGTGGATTATCTTGGTCCTTCCTGGACAAAATTGAATTTGATGAGCCAAAGACCTTAGAAGATACTATCTGGAAGGCAAGGTATTGCTATGGGCAATTCAAGAATAAGGCATAATCTCATGAGGACTGGAAGAAGAAAAGTAATTTGGGATTCAAGAAGAAGGGGTTTAAATCCTCAATATTTAAGAACCATGGAAAAGTTCTAAGGTGAGACTTCCTAATAAAAGTGTATATAAACAAAATTTCCCATCTTAGAGTGGAAATAAAGCCTTTGGAGCAACCCCAAGTAAGGTTGATAATACCAAGAGATAACCCTTGAAATGTTGGGGCTGTGGAGAAGAGCACCCACTGAGGGGTTGTCCATATAGGCAACAAAACAATAAGAGGGTCTACAACATCCAAGAGGCTACCACAATCAATGATATGGCTAGGAGCATGCCACAAATATTTGCAGCCTTGCATAATATACAAGTTGACCACCAAGCTTCAGTGGTGGAGATGGAAGGTATGATTGCCAACCAACTAGTTTCCATTTTAATTGACCCTATTTCTAATCTTAGTTATGTTGCCCCTCAAACTATTGATAAATGTAAATTGCAACAAGTAAAACATGCTAAATCATGGCTGGTACAACTAGCCACTGGAACTAAAAGAAAGGTAACAGAGGTCATACCAGCATGTCAATTCATTATGAATGGATTACCCACTCAAGCAACCCTAAACATGATCCCTTAAGGATCTTATGACCTGCTAATTGGAATGGACTGGTTGGTTACCCATAAAACCAAGTTGGATTGTTACAATAAAAATTTAGAGAGAGAAGATGAAGAACGGAGAAAAATGACCCTACAAGGAATTTAAAAGCTTGTCTCAGTGAGACAAATATTAGCCTGTTAAGTGAAGAAGTATTGCAGAAAAGGATGCCCTTTGTATGCAATACAAGTATTGAACTCTCTTGAGAACATTAAACTGAGCCTAAAGGACCATACCATATTAAGAGAGTATCAGGATGTGTTTCCAGAAGAGGTACCGGGTCTACCTCTGAGAAGGGATATTGACTTTTCAATAGAACTTGTACCAGGAGCGGTGCCAGTGTATAGAACACCCTATAGAATGAGTACACCATAGCTAGTTGAGCTCAAACTACAACTAAAGGAGATGTTGGACAAAGGCTACATTTGGCCTAGTGTGTCCCCATGGGGAGTAATAGCCTTGTTTGTGAAAAAGAAAGATGGCACACTCAGTTTGTGCATAGACTATAGACAACTCAATAAGATGACCATTAAGAATAAGTATCCCTTGCCAAGGATTGATGACTTGTTTGACCAATTAAGGGGTGCTACAATTTTCTCGAAGATTTACTTGAGGTCTGGATACCATCAAGTCCGAATTAAGTATGAAGACATCCACAAAACAACCTTTAAGAGAAGATATGGGTACTGCGAATTTGTGGTGGTGCCATTTGGTCTTACCAATGCACCAACCACTTTTATGTGCTTAATGAATAATGTACTCAGTAAGTTCCTAGATAGATTTGTGTTGGTTTTCATTGATGATATCTTAGTCTATTATAAGAATAGGGAAGAGCATGAAGAACATCTCGAGCTAGTGCTTCAAGTGCTGAGAGAACATCAACTCTATGCTAAATTTAGCAACTGTAACTTTTTCCAAAAACAAGTCCATTACTTAGGCCATGTTATTTCTGAAGAAGGAGTGGCAGTTGATCCTGACAAGATCAAATCCATTATGGATTGGCCTACCCCAAAGGATGTATTTGATATCATATCATTTATGGGCCTAGCAGGATACTATAGGAGGTTCATAAAGGGATTCTCCAAGATCGGTTGCCCAATCACCTCCCTTCAAAAAAAAAAATGAGTTAAATTCATTTGGACATCAGAATGTGAAGAGAGATTCCAAGAGCTGAAATACCTTCTAACCAATGCACCTGTGCTGAATATTGAAAACCCAAACAAGGACTTCCTTGTGTGTACAGATGCATGCAAGGAAGGGCTTAGAGGAGTCCTTATGCAAGAAGGACAGGTGATTTGCTACGAATCCATAAAATTGAATGAGCATGAAATCAATTATGTGACCCATGATTTGGAATTGGATGCTATAGTACATTCTTTAACAATGTGGAGGCATTACCTCCTAGGTAAGAGATTTGTGCTTATGACAAACCATAGTGGGTTGAGATATTTGTTTGATCAACCAAAACTCAATGTTAGACAAGCTAGATGGATGGCTCTCCTTAGTGATTTTGATTTTGAAATCAAACATATCAAAGGAAAAGAAAATAGGGTGGTTGATGCCCTTAGCAAAAGTATGAAAGTGATTCACTTGGCAGTTGTAAGCACTTGTGAAACAGACGTCAAGGAGAGAGTCAAAAGTGCACAAGAAACATATTCATTTTTCAAGATTGTGAAATCGTACTTAGAGCAAGATCCCACAGGGATGAAGTATGAAGGTTATCAATTGTTGAATGATGGCCTACTAACTTACAAAGGCAGGTTGTATATTCCAAATTGTGACGACTTGAAGAGTTTCATAATTGATGAACTAGACAAACGACCATATACCAGGCATCCTGGTTATCAGCCACTAGGAAACTATGAAACTATTTTATTGGCCCGGACTGAAAAAGGACACAGCTGATTACTTAGATAAATGTCTATAATGTCAGCAGGTTAAGGCAGAGCACTGACATCCAACGGGGTTGTTGTAGCCCCTACCAATCCCATAATGGAAATGGGAAACAATCTCCATGGATTTCATCACAGGGTTACCAAAATCAACCAAAAAGAATGATGCCATCATGGTAGTTGTGGAAAAACTGAGTAAGGTTGCTCACTTTATTCTCGTCAAATCAACTTGCAAGGCAATAGATATTGCTAGTATTTTCATGAAGGAAATATTTAAACTACATAGCATACCTAAGGAAATCATATCCGACCGAGATACAAAATTTACTTCAAACTTTTGGAAATCTTTGTTTGTTGGTTTTGAGACTAAATTGCTATTTAGTACAACCTATCACCCTCAAACGAATGAGAAGACAGAGAAGGTAAACCAAGTGTTAGAAGACGTGTTAAGAATGCATGTAATGCATCAACTTAAGAAGTGGGAAGACTACCTACCACTGGTAGAGTTTGCTTATAACAATGGCTATCAAGAGTAATTGAAGATGAGCCCTTTTTATGCCCTCTATGGTAGACAATGAAAGATTCCAATCAGCTGGAATAACCTAGTAGACAGAATTACGATCGAGCCAGATATGCTAAAGGAAATGGAACAACAAGTAATTAAGATAAAACATAATCTGAAAATAGCTCAGGATAGGCAGAAAATCTATGCAGACAGAAAAAGGCTCCTAGAGAGTTCAAAGCAGGGGATCATGTGTATCTGCGAGTTAGACCCATAAAAAGTTCATTGAGAATGGGAACTTGTGCCAAGCTAGAACCTCGATATTGTGGACCCTTTGAAATTTTGGATAGAGTGGGATTTGTAGCATATAGACTAGCACTTCCTCCCACAATAAAGGCACATAATGTTTTCCATGTTTCATTATAAAAGAAATATGTACATGATTCTAATCATATAATTGATTGGTCTGTGATTCAAGTGGCACCAGAGGGAGAATTCCTGCCATAGCCACAATGCATAGTAGACAAGAAGGAAATCCCACTCAGGAACAAAACCATTGCACGGGTCAAGGTGCAGTGGAAACACTTTGGTCCAAAAGAAGCTACATGGGAAATGGACGATGCCATGAAACAGACACAACCATTTTTGTTTACTTCTATACATACAAAGCACATTGGCAGGTAGAACATCGAGCACAATGTTCCTTTAAGGGGGAGGGGATTGTAATACCCCTGTTTCCCCCAGCGTGTAAATATAACTATGACTTGCCAAAAGATTGTGGCAGACTGAATATGTGTGGATGTTGGATTTGATGAACCTTTTTGTTATAAAAGGTAATGTATGTATTTATGTTATTAATTAAAAATGAATAGTGTTGCATAACTATTGAAGGGGGTTTGCCAAGGTATATCATGATGCTATGAGAGAGATGGTGAGGGGAACCAACAAAGGTTGAGATGACCCTTACCATACCAGTACCTTACTAGATTTAAATTACTTAGACCTAGAATAGTCCTCTGACCCATAAATAAATTACCAGTTAGGCTGGTAGTTGGGAAGCCCTCCTCAAGAGTCAATGAGGAGATGGGTAGAGTATCTTTGATCCCTCGAAAGGTACTTTCCCCATTTAGAATTTAATCTCTATGAATGGAAGGCGCTCCCTTCAAACCATCAGTCTGTGTGACCGAGGACTCATGTCCATGCCCTTAACCAAAAATTGGGTAAGAACTATGAGTGTAGCCTCTAGAGCTTGATAAGTTTCACATGACCGGGACCTTGGAACCCTTCGCTAGGCCCGAAAGGAGCTAAGTTATCTTTGGCTTCGAAACTCCTGGAGTTCGGAGCTCCGAGAGGCTATGACTTTACAACCTCCAAAACCAACCGAAGGCAACCTGTTGGTTCGGTTACTAGTGAGGTTGACCGACATCTGGGGGTTTCCCTTAACCGTGACCGTGGGATTTGTCCCACCGTTAAACCCTGACCCACTTATCGATTGCGAAGTAACGTGAGCTGTAGATCCTAGGATACTCGGGAGCTTCCTTGACCGTTGGATCTACGTCGTGGTTAGTCCAACGTTGACCACTTCGGGAGAACAGAGGTGTCATAGCACCAAAACCCATGAATGTCGGAGTTGCGAATTAATGTGAGTCATGGATCTGGGAGTCCATTGAGAATCCCTCCCAATCATCTGATCAACCAGTGGAAGGATTTGCGCATAGCACTTCGACGAATTCCTATTTCAGGAGAAAAGGAGTGTTAAGCGAGTAGAACCCCCGAACGCCAAACTCGTAAAGTGACGAAGACTGTAGATCCAGGGATGCTTCGGGATCTCCCATGGCCATTAGATCTAAGTCGCGGTCAATCAGGCGTAGACCACTCTGGGAGAAAGGGAGTGTTAGGCAGGTGAAACCCCCGAACGATGAAGTCACGAAGTAACATGAATCGTCGATCCTAGGATGCTTTGGGACCCCTCCTGACCATCGAATCTAGACCGTGGTCAGCCCGGCGTTGACCACTATGGGAGAAAAAGGGGAAGTTACACATCATATTCCCCGAACGTCGAAGTTACGAAGTAACGGAGGCCGTAGATTTATGGATCTACACGGACACATCTCGGTCGTGGGACATAAGGGGCGTTGGAAGGTTGTCAGTCCAAAGTGACATGGCACACTGACATCACCCAGGGTGACGTGGAGCCATGTTCGACGTGCCACGTGTCACCTTGATTCGTGCTTTTCACAGACCCTATGTGCCCATTAGAACGTGACATATGTCACCCATTGATGGGGCCATGTTTTATCTCTGCCTTGTCACATGTCATCCCCTTGGCATATACTTGCTTGGCCTAATAGTTGGTGGAGTACTCGGGACCCACCTGTCCTTGCCTCTTCATTTAATGTGCCATCACATGTAAGGGTGTACCCTTCAGGAGTCTGGGGCTTTGGAACTCTGGAGGTTTGGGGTGTAGTATCTTAGATAAGCCGAAAGGACCGAAGGTTGGAACCACGTGGAAAGATTTCAAGGTCCTTCGGGAGTTTGGGACTCTTGAGGACATGCGCGTAGAAAGAAAAAAGGGGTGTTCAACGTCGAACGTCGAATTCCCATAAACCTGTATGTTAAATGAGGACGAAGTTTAACATGCTTACATCATGTTGTTTCACTTTAATATTCCAAGCAAGGAATGTCAAAAGTAAACAAGTACCTAATCATTCATTAGTGGGCCAAGCTCTCATCAAGACCATTTACAACTTTATAAATAATTTTATATTCAATGTTTCTATACATGTTCTACCCGTATTCTAAACGTTTTACGTTTTTTTTTTTTTTTTCGAGCATATTTTCTGTTTACTTTTACTCAAAATCTGGTGAAATTTTTTGGATCTGCAAATTTGAGTGGCTAAGTCTATATAATTCGAGTGTTCTAGGATTTTTTAGCACATTGAATCTATTTATTCATTCATAAATGCAATTTAAATAACGAAAAATTGAGATTTCGTCCAAATTCATGTTGTTGGATTCCAACGAAAAGGGCCAAAACATAGAACGTTTAGACAACGCCCATGTTCCACATAGTCTCACATCCGAGTAGAATGCTTATGCATACATATTATGTAATGTACAATTCTAGGGAAAAACAAGATACTATGAGTGTACACTTGTGGAGGTTTTTCATAATTAGTTTAAATTTGATTTTTGTGTGTTTTTACATAATACCATTTGGAGTTTGTAAAGTGTTTTGATTTTTGTGTATTTTTACATAATCCTATCTCAAATTTGTAAAGTGTTTTGAACTTTTATGAAAATAAATTGTGTGAACTTTTTCAGACGTTTTGAGGGGACACTCCACTCATTATGAAGGACAAATAAGTTGAAATACTGATAAAATACTGCTAGAGTAGAGATTTGAATGATGAATAAATTGGAAAGCCATTGTAAAGAAAGATTAATTTAATGGGTAGCTATTGAAAATCAAAATAAATTAATCATGAATAAGTGGTAAAGAATAAAAGCCCGGTCGGTTAGTTCCAGTGGATCAATGTTGTGGTTATAAAGCAAGAGGATGGGTCAAGGAAAGAATTGAAAAATAATGATGAAGAAATCGGAAAGTTGCATAAGCATAATGAAGAACTTATGCCACATTAATCTACATCTATAGGTCGATCTGCGTCAATGCTTGTGTTCAACACGTTTTCAAAACATACATATTGAGTTCCATAAATCACAACCAAGGTTGGTGTCGCCAAAGATCTAACTTTGTGAGCATCACACTATCCATTATGTCTAATCCCCCTAACGCCCCCTTGAGTGCTTCTATTTCATCATCCTTCAAGACCGTGACTACTAATCGCTCGCCCGTTGAGGCATACAAATTCTCTGGTCAGTTGGCAAGGTGCAACAATGTTAAGAATGTAAAAAGGTGTTTACAAGATTCTGAATCGAAGAATAAGGAGGAGGAAGATACTACTAAAAAAGTGGATTCAAAGAAAATTGACAAAAGACTTGAAGAGGAAATTTGCAAGAAGGTTGAAGAAACCCTAAACATTAATGGGGTAAAATCATAAATGTAATCTAGAATCAAAGAAGGATGTAAGAATTTGATGGATTACATCGCGTTGTAACTTCAAAAGGAGAAGGAAGACAAGATTCAAGAAGGTCACCAGGAAATATTTGAAGAAGTTGAGCTCCAGCTTGGGCATGTACATGCCAAATATAATGATATTATCTCAAAGACTAGAATAATCAAAAACCAAGCAGAGATGGTAAGTTGGCCCATCTCAATAGGGTAATGGACAATACCCACCTATGAATGATCGGTGGTAAGCTCATCGATTAAAACTTTTGCATGACACTTCCTTTGGTTTAACGACCTATTAATGATTGGTGGGAAGCTCATCAATTAACACTTTGCATGACACTTCCTTTTTTAACCCTTACCTCTTGTGACATCATAGTGCATTTAGTTTTCATATAATCTAACATGCTTACATCATCTTGTTTAACTTTAATAGTCCAAGCAGTGAATGTCAAAAGTGAATACGTATGTAATCATTCATTAGTGGAGCAAAGCTCTCACCAAGACCATTTACAACTTTTATATCGAGTGTTTCTATTCATGCTCCACATAGGCTCACATCGGAGTAGATTGTCTATGCATATGTATTATGTAATGTCCAATTCTAGGTAAAAACGAGATACTATGAGTGTACACGTGTGGAGGATTTTCATAATTAGTTTAAGTTTGATTTTGTGTATTTTACATAATACTATTTGGAATTTGTGGAATTGTGGAATTTGTAAAGTGTTTTGATTTTTGTGTATTTTTACAAAATACTATTTGGAATTTGTAAAGTGTTTTAAAATTTTATGGAAATAAATTGTGTGAACTTTTCAATATGTTTTGTGTGGACACTTCACTCATTGTCGTGAAGGACAAATAAATTGAAATAATGATTAAAAAGAGTGTTAAAGTAGAGATTTAAATGATGAATAAATTGGAAAGCCATTGTAAAGAAAGATTATTTTAATGAGTAGTTATTGAAAATTAAAATAAATTAATCATGAATAAGTGGTAAAGAATAAAATCCCGATGGGTTAGCTCGAGTGGATAAGTGTTGTGGTTATAACGTAAGAAGTCTTGGGGTCAAGTCCTCGGCCATATATATTGTAGAGATTGTTGGGCCTCACTCGATGTCCCCACCAGGTTAGGCCCCATAATTAGGG
>SNQJ01S0200159.1:0-16996 GCA_010110895.2 Picea sitchensis | reverse complement strand
GTATCACTTGATTGTTTAATTCAATTAAGCAATTATAGTGACCAACAGTCGGCGTGGGGGTCCGGGCTGGGGCTTAGCCCCAACCCCCGGTCACACTATTGTTGTATATGCCCATACCCACCAACGACGCACAGGTTTTTTAACATAGCATTTGGTCCCTTGTATTATGCCATATGACCAACCGAGAGCACGAAAGTTAAACGGTTAAGTGTTTAATCCCTTTTTTCCCACGCACGCGGTCACATGACCTTCATACGCCCCGGTGCTAGGCGGTTAGGGGATGGTGCACCCTTAAACATCCTATGGTTTTCACCATTGGCACAGTTGCGCCTGGTGCTGGGTTTTCATGCTTTAAATTGCATGTGAGCCAGGTTCAATTTAGAAGGGTGCAATTTGTAGATGCAGAGACAACAAGCTTGAAGAGGGAGACTTCCAAGAGGCCTAATTTCTTCGTTTTTCTACTGATTGAGGTGCCGAAAGAGCCCAGATAGGGGTTTTTGGACACTCTGAAGCCATTGGAGCAGTTGGTTTGTCATTTTGAGCATTGTAAGACATGTTTTTGAGCACTTTTGAGCAATTAATAATAATGATCCATTGGAAGCTGGACCAGGAGATGTAGCCCAAGAGAGGGGTGAACTCCTTTATCAATTGTTGTGTTTATGTGCTTATGTTCATTGATTATGCTATTGTCTATGTGTATTTTTCATAAGTAATCCCTTAATCTATGTGTTGCAAACTGATCCATTTGCTTTAAACACATAACATTTACATTGCAATAATTTCAAGTATTTCAAGTCTTCTTCAATTTTAGATCAGTACCTATCCTTGTAAAATGTAATCACACTCAAGTTATTAATAATAACACATTTTTGCGCATAGACAAATCAAATGAAAAGAGACACGGGGCTAAAATACACCAAAAAGGGAAAGGGGGGACTTATGTCCAAGGGATTTTTTTATTAATATTTCTGAAAAGTATAATTATGGATATTTATTTATCCTAAGTTCTCAAGGGATGGGAATGCGTCACCATGTGGATAAATCTAATTGTGAAGGTGAAAAGTGTCCAATTTAAGGTATATAGTTTATATTGTTGGCCTTAGAGTGTTTTGAGGGAGGAAAATCATTCATCTCATTCCTTGATCATTCACACTCACATGACTATGGGAAATCTAGAACTGACTTCCATTGTATAAACCTATTCTTGGGAAAACCCGTTTGTGGTTGAAGAGGTGGGTTGTCAGGCCCATGAGAATTCTCTCCATGTGATATATTTGTTATCAAAGAGGAGGGTTGTCAGGCCCATTAGAATTCTCTCCAAGTGAGATTTTTATTGAGAATTGTTCCCTAGTGCACTCGACATTATTTGTGGTCCTCTGAGTCTTCATATCCAACCTGTTGTTGAAGCCCTGAAAGGGAAGTGGGGAAGCCTAGGTAATTTTGAGAAGAGAAGGGGCACACTTCCTTAGGTGGGACAAGCATGTGGGGAATGAGAAACTATAGGCTAGTTGTAGCGGTGGGCACCTCAGAATGAAATTGTTTTTATTATCAGACCTTATCTTGGCATTAGGAATCCTTTTGAACAGGTCGAGTTTATGTTAGTTGTGGAGCCTGATAATCTTCCTGATTCAGAGGCCTTTGTTCTCAGTTGTGTTTATACCCCATGAATACTTTACATCTTGGAAAAATGTACACTCCTCCATGCGGGGAAGTACAGGGGGGGCTTGCCCCTCTTGCAGGGTCTAGGGGCTCCCGGCGAGGTTTCAGGGGTGAAGCCCTTGAAGGAAAAATTGCCTTGTAAATGTATATTGTAATTTCATAGTAAATCTAGACCATTCATTATAAGGTCGTAGATATAACAATATAATTTATGTTAGGGTTTTTTCCCTGGAAGGAAACCCTTTTTATGAGGTAAATGTATTACGACTATGTATTATTACAAATATTTTATCCCGAGAGAGGAGATTGTGAGAGAAAGAAGAAGTTATAGCAGGTGTGTTGTAGGTTGTATCCCTTAATTTGTTGGATAATAATAAAGGAAGGACCTAGCAATTTCTCTAGTGGACATAGCCCACACTAGGTGAACCACGTATATCTGTGTCTCCATTGTATTGTATATATTTTGTGTTTTATTTCTGAATTTGTTTTTATTTTATTTCTCCACAACACTGTTTTTCTAACAATTTAAGCCCCAACACAGGGGTGACTTGTTGCTAAAATTATATGAGCAACATATTCTATGGCTTGGAGGAAAGTCTCAGTTATGCGTGCAGTTGGTGAGTTTTCATAAAATATAAGTGTCCTTTATGTGCTTGTCCCATTTACCATGTGCTTAATTATGTATGCATGATATGGGTTTAATTATTGTATGATGTTGCATATAAGTAGTTGTTGTTATTTTTTATAATGTTTCTTGCAAATGTAAATGTGGTGTTGACATTCAATATTTGTGGTCATACATGCAGAGTATGACGGTTGTTAATAGTTATTCTTGTTAAGTTAACTTTGTAATAATGGTCATGAGTCTCTAAGGTGAGGTTAGAATGGCCATGCATGCATGGAAATACTCCATGCACACAAGAGGATGGATTCTCTTGTGTGAATAGGGAAGTAGTTTGTGTGCACGTGGAGAACAGAATTTGCATGACACTAGAATGGTTGTGCATGCAGTAGTTATCACATGTTCAGAATGGAATACATGCACAATAATGTTGTGTGATCATTATGCTTCTACGTGTAGTTGTATTGTGTTACTTTTGTTGTTATAAATTATGTCATAAGAGGAAAGTTTGTGTGGAATGACGCAGCTTGGGGTCGAGTGCACTACTTCATGTATTTCTGCATAGAATAATGTTATAGAGTAGAATATTCTCCCTATAGTTTAGAATATAATTGCTTAGTAGTAAGCTAGGTAATGTTACAAGTTGTATCAGAGAACGATACCCAACTAGGAGGTTGGGTACATTAGATTTTGGTATCAGAGAATATTGGTAAGGGGGATGTTATAAGTTGGTATCAAAGCATATTAGTAATGGGGATGTTACAAAAGAGGAATCTTATATTAGGTCTTATTACATTAACTTTTTCATATTTATTAAATAGTCCTTAATAACTAATGTCTTCCTTTATTACATAGAAAATATATTATTATACCTACGTGAGGGGTTAAGGAGGTTAGGTCCCTAACATGCTCTTCCCCTTGAATAACATTCCTTTCCTCAAGTCACGAGGTGAGGAAATTGTTGTAGAATCATGGCTAACTTCTAGGTGGAATATTCTAGAGTTGTATCTTTCCATTGAACTAACACTTCCTTGATGGTAGGTTGATGAAGGATACACTCTCGCTAGTCCAAGACTTCTTATGGATGCAACCAAATGGAACCGTATTCATCCAAATTAGGGATACTGGTTTGAGTTTGGAACTTAGTTCCAATTGATTTATTTAAGCATGGGACATGAAAAACATTATGGATCTTAGAATGATTGGGAAGAGATAATTGGTAGGCCACATGCCCCACTCGCTTGAGAATGGTATAAGGACCATAAAATTTGGGAGTAAGTTTCTGACAATATTCATCTTTGAGTGAAGTCTTGTTATAAGGTTGAAGATGAAGAAACACCTAGTCCCCTTCACCAAATTGACATTCGGAATAACCTTGATATGCTTGTTTCTTCATATGATTATGACCCATGACCAAATTTTCTTTGAGGGTACAGAGAATGGCCACTTGGACTATAATATTTTTTTCAGCCCCCTGAACCTTCGAGACACATGACATGTATAAGAGAATCAATGGTGTATTTTTTCTATAGATTTATTCAAAATGCGTCATGCAAGTAGTGTTATGGTAAGAGTTTTTGTACCACCATTTATCTAGGGGTAACCATTGAGGCCACTAATTTTGTTTGTTTGATGAAAAACACCACAAATATGTTTCCAAACACTTGTTGAAAAATTTAGTTTGGCCATCAGTCTCGATATGATAAGCGGTGTTGAGATACAATCGATTTCCTTGGAGGCTAAATAATTCTTTCCAAAAATTATTGGTGAAACTTGGATCTCTGTTAGAGATAATAGAATGAGGAATGCCTTCTATAGTGGGAAAACCCCTCTATGGAATACACCAGGGTTCTAAAGTGAAAGAAGAGCTAACCATATAAAGTCTCCTACTTTTAACAACTATCTCGACATTACCCCACAATCATACATAAAAGACAAAGTATAGGGATTCGGTAGGCATACCTTAAACTCTGTGTCTGGTGTTTATCCCTTTGTGCTCACTTGTTTCTCGATTACAGATCTCCTCCCAAGGACAACCTGCATTCACCAAAAGACAAACAAGAAACTACAAGCATGCATTCTATATATGGATTAGTGGGTTAGACATCATAACAGAAAAATGTAAACAAATCATAAAGATTTAAGACATCATTTGGCAGGACAGAAAAAGCATTTCTTTATATTAATCTCACAAAAGTCATTTACAATATGAGATCAACAACTGCTCCTCAAACTCATTCATGGGATCCTCTTCACCATGCACCAAATGATTCCATGTATTCTTATCCTCTTCAGTTCTCTCTAGGGAAATGGCAAGGGTTTGCAATGGAGGAAGAAGGAATTCTGGCTCAAATTCACAATGTGGTTGCAAAATATTGGGGCAAAGGGGGAATACTAAAATGGGTAGAGTTTCTATGCTCTCATGCTTCCCTTTTTGAATGGGATCCCAACACCTTTTTTTAGAGGCCAAAAGAGATAGTAACGGTTGGGGTGACTGGCTATGGGCAGTCAAATGGTTAGGTAACGGCTCAAAAACTTGTATCCCTTTGCAATTTTCATTTTTCCTTTTTTTTTTTAGTGTTCACAGGCTGTAGTGGTGAAACAAATGTGTGTACATGGGAAATAGTGGTTCAGGGCGCATACACCTTCAAAAAAATGGTTTTTTAGAAGAGTTGTTTAGTGATGGCTTGGAAAAGATAGCAAGTAAGATGGCATGATGTCAGGTATGCATGTCTGGTGCAATTTTGGGTTATAACAGATGCCCCCTAATGTGTGAGGTCAGAAGAGTATCTAATGGACAAAATAAATTACAAATATTCACCAACGTATGAAGCGAGTGAGCCCAGAGACCAGATTTCAGGAGGTGCCATCTGCAAAATAACCATTTGTCTCACCGAGGCGGGCATACCCATTCTCGGGATGAAATAAAATCAAGGCTTCCAATCAAATAAACTACATATGCATGTCATATAATTATATAAAGTATATCCATGAGCAGTACACATCGGATCTACATCTCAAAATCAAAAGATATACATGTATAGTATCCATCTTCAAGAAGCCAATGATGCCTGATGGCTGGAGATGAGGTCTTTAGAGCTCGAGAAACAACCTCAAAATCTTCAAAACTCAGGTAGGAGTGTAATATCAGTGTACGACTTCACTACTCAGAGGTCTTCGATGGATCGTCAGGAACAGACAAGAGGATCTCGGTGATTAGGCAGAGAACTTCATTGATTTTGAGCAAGGACTTGATTGGACTTTCGGGGTGGTCGGGTATGAGGATAAGAGACAAACTACATAAGGGTCGACTCAAGGTTAGTAAAAATTCCCTTGGAAAAAAGAATGACGAATGATGAGACTCGGGGAGCATGGCATTGACATAAGTTCATGATGCATGAGGCAACATGACCTCTCCATATGTTTGGAAGGATAACCAAACAGAGGAGGACACAACTCTATGTAATGAGAACAACTTCCTAATGTCATATTGAATAGTAGAGATTGACGAACAAATGAAAGGATGTGATTTGTCCAAGGGCGACTCATTTTGTTGTTAACAAAAAGAAAATACTTTTCCCTTCCTCTTTTTTGGGTATATTTGATTTTTTTGTCTTTTTCAATAATTTTGGAAAGCATGAAAAAGAATAAAAGAATGTTACATTACAAAGGAGGAACATTTTTCGCAGACATACTAGTTCCAAGCGCAAGGAACACACTAATGCTCAGAGTAAGGGGACATACGCAGGAAAAGGACACTCGGGAAAATTACTCCATGGGTCAAGGTGTCAAGATGCAGAGGCAAAGTGCTACAAGGCTTGCATATAAGGCATGCTTGAGATGGTTCAGTTGAGAGCAACATGGAGTCGACATTAGGCCAAAGACATAGGAATGCAAATGCGATTAATAAGACACAATGATAACATCCTTCAATGTAATTTTAACGAGCCCAGAGAAGGTAAGATCGATGATTTTTCATTTTTAGAGAGCCTGAAAAAGCGTAAAAGGGGATTCCACTGGGGTACCTTTTTCAAAGGTAGTCTAGTCGGTTCAAAAAAGGGGTAAACTAGCACCGAACAGACATCTATTCAAAATCATTTTAAAGAGTGTGACAAAGACAAGATCACCTGGAAATATTTTCATATTTAAGGAGTCTGAAAAGAGCTTAACTATGGACTCCGTAAGGGATGTTCTTCTTGACCAATTTAACTAGTGTGAAGAAACAAGGTCACTCGACAATCTTTTCAATTTTAGGGAGTCTAAAAAGAGCTTAACTATGGACTCTGTGGGGTTCCTTTTTCGTAAATGTAGTCCCTCGGGCCTGAAAAAGGGTTAAATTTATACACAAGAATACTCTTCTAGAGAAGCGAGGCCCCTAGAGTATACCATTGTGTGTACATTTGACCATCCGAACAGAAAAAGGGGTAAAATACCACCGGACAGACGTGCCTTCAAATTTTAGTTTGGCGAGCATGAAGGACAACAAGATCGCTCGACAATATTTTCATGTTTAGAGGGTCTGGAAAGGGCTTAAAAGAAGACCCATTGTTTTGGGAGTCCCGAGGGTGAAACCAAGAGTGAGAACATATCAGACATGTGAAGGTTCGACCTTGTAATCAATATAGAACTAAAAGGACTCCCGAGCCTAAATTCATTATCAACGACATGGACACCAAAATGCAACCAGGATCTACCTAGGGAATCCATGTGAAGGTAGGCTCTACCACTAAATTACGACACTTCTAGAGAAGGAGTGATGGTTTTGTGTTGCAATTCGGTGGGATCAATCCTATGGAAAAGAGAAAAAGACAACGAGGTGCAGCAAGTGGAGGTGGAATCCTATCTTAAATTCACAAAGTTGGAAAAAATACTTTTCACCAAAGGACCTTAAAAATGGCCCAACTCTCAAAAAAGTTCACTGAACCAAAAATTAAAATGCATCATAACATCCCAAAAGAAACTCAAGAACCACACTAAATGATTTTTGGGCTAGAAAAAATGATGAAGGGTCCAAAAAATGACAAAAAGGGGCCAAAAAGTCTATAAATAGAAGCCGACAGCTCATTATCACCATTGTAAATTGAGAATTGATAAAAAAGTCAAAAACACCCCTTTGCCGAAAGAGTTGATTTCGGGAGCTTCGGTGGACGAAACGAACTTCTGCTTGGACCAAGTAAGTACATACTATCCCCTCCTACATTTATATTCTTCCTTTTCACATTTCCTTTTGTTTTTTGGGGGGGCGCTAACCTTTAAAAAGGTGGGTCCTACGTGTTCCCGGGAAGTAATGGGACAAAACACATGTAAAAAACAATCTGCACATGTTCATACGCGACTGTGTCCAATACAACCCGCGTACACCCTCCAATATGTGGGAAAAAATAAAAAACAAGACTTAACTCCCCATGAATTTGTCATTTTGCAGGATGTATGTCCATTGGAGAGAGAGGGAACATGAAGACATTGATGTTTTATCCTCACAAGACCTTGCTGCTATTGCTATATGAGTGCAATGTGGGTTGTTGAAATGATTCCAGTGTCCATTTATGAGGGCACAACCTAGGTTGTTGAATGATTTGATAGATTAATGACATCCTAACACTGAGGCATTTATTCTTGAGGGGCAGTCGTTGACTCCAACAACTGAATATATTTACTTCCTGACTAGTCTCTTGAGGAGAGGGGATCCAATCAACTTGCGTACCTTTTCCCACGAGCCTCACAACATTGAGTTGATTGGACTCCATTGTGAGGTTGGTACTAAGAAAGTGGGTTCTTAGGTGCCGATAAACAAGATTAGAAATCTATCACTAAAAGTGATAGTGTTACTATTTGGGTGGATCACTGGATCCACGACATTACATCAGGCCTCCCAGGCACACATGCATTGTGCAGTGCAGTGCTTAAATGCATAGATTTTTGACTAGAGTACAACCATGTTAGATTGCATGAAGAGACAACTAACAGAGTTTCATATATGGGAGAAGAAAAACTTTGGATTCGGGACTGTTCTGTGTTCCTTTTTCTTCGAGAGGGTACCTAGTCTTAATCCACGAGAGATGATATGAGGGCACGTAGCCTCTATCTCAACATTATGCAGATGGGCAGTGTTGATGCTGCGACAGGGGGGAGGGAGGACCGTAGAGGCCTTCTATGATAAGTTTTTTTACTAGTGGACACAACATATTCTGGTAATAGAGGACTACCCCTATGCCAGGATTACCTTTTCTAGAGATCCTGACATGCTTGTACCTCTCGGAGCAGAGCGAGGAGAGATGGGTACGTTTGTTTTTCAGAGTTATTTAATTTTTTTTTCTTTTTATATATATAGTTATTTTTTTGTATACCAGAGTATATGATACTTATGTATCTGTTATGTACATATGTGGGACCAGTGCATCCAACAGACTTCTTGAAGACTAGGCAACATCCTCAACCAGAGGAAGGACCAGTTGTATCCACCAGACCAGCAAAAACAGCAAGGGGGCCTCCATCCGAAGAGGCTGAGAGAGTATTGATTTAGGTGGAGCGGATCCTCACCACTCTCACTCACGCAGTCCCTATGGCAGAGATCGAGGATCTGCCACCAGCGATGCAACCTCACATAGTTGGGGTACCACGGACCTGGGTCCATCTCTTTCGGTGTTTGGAAAACACCGTTGTTCATTATGGCAGGGCCAACAGGTCTCGTCCTTAGCTAGGCTAGACTACTTACATGCCGAGGCACATTTTGTATATTTTTGAGGGCATAAGCCCTGTGACTCTTACTGGACATATTTTTGAGGTGCTTGCACCCACCTATGTACTCTGATATTTTCGATATATATATGCATATCTACATCTTTTTATGTCTTATGGATTACATTTATTTACAAATGTGTTTACATGTGTGTGTGTGTGTGTTCTTTTTCTTACATGTGTGAAATATGCCAATCTAATACATGATTAGCTAGAGTATTTGTGATTTGATTCAATCTCCTAGGAACATGGATATACGTAATGTAATCAAAGATTTTTTCTAAGAGACGTACCCTAAGGAACCGTCGGTGTAGAGTAGGATCGTAAATGTGGTAAACCCCATTTAACTAGGACACAACTAGCTGAGCGTCTAAGTAGACCTGGAGGTGAGATATAGCATGAGATAGAGTGTCACGAAGAAACTCTAAGACTGCACTGTATTCGACGACATTGTTTGTGGTGTCACCTAAACAGATACCTCCTTAAGATAGCAACTGGCCCTGAGGTGTGAAAATCGCCCAAGCTATGGAAGCAAGCCTATGAGTGTGCCAGCTAGTGCCATCCACAAACCCAATGAACACCTTTGATTCACTTGACATCTACCATAGTGAAAAATATGACATAAAAAATGACATGTCCATAAAACCAAAAAGACAAAAACTAAAAATAAAATGTATAAGAACTATACATATGTACAAGAAGTCACCCAAGGAAACCCACCTATGAGTAATACTTATTGAGGTAGATCCCATTTCTAGGCTCTACCAAAGAATTTCCCTCAAATTCCACCAGATGATAAGCACCCTTATTTAGAACCTCCTTCACAATGAAAGGTCTGAACCACATGGGTTTGAACTTGCCTTCCCCCAGGGGGTCCTTATCTTAGTCGTAGACCAGGACAAGGTCACCTTCAAAGAAACTATGAGGATGAATAGACCTATCATATTGACACTTGACCTTTTTTTTGTGAGCCTCATTATCCAAGGCTGCATCACGATGTTGCTCATCAAGCTGCTCGAGATACAACAAATGCTCTTTAACCGGTGAATTGTCTGGCAATAATTGTACTGCCAACTTTAGAGATGGGATCTGACACTCTATAGGAAAGACTGTTTCCATCTCGTAAATGAGTTGAAAAGGTGAGAAACTAGTTTCACTCTTAATAGAAGTTTGGTAGGCCCATAATTCCAAGTACAACATCAAATGCCAATTTGACTTGGCCGAATTGATCGTTCACTGTAGAATAGTTTTAAGGGAATTATTCACAGCTTCCACCTGACCATTCTCCTGTGGGTAGTAAGGTGATGAATTTTCTTGCCTCAACCCAAGATTTGACATTAAATTAGACATCATTTTATTATGAAAGTGGGTTCCATGGTCAGTAAAAATCTCTCTCGGGATGCTGAACCTTGCTACTATCTGGTTAAACAAAAAGAGAGTTGGTGTCTCTCTATAATATTTAAATGTTGGCATAGCCTCGACCCACTTCGTGAAGTAGTCTACTTCTACGATGATATTACAGTGCCCCCTTGCTGAAGGGGGGTTTCATGTAGCATAATTAATCCCCCACTTGGTGAAGGGACCAACAGTGATGCCAGGAAACATGGGAGTGGGGTGTGCCCTCATCTTCCCAGAGAAGATCTAACATGGGTGGCAATTCTTGACTGATTCAACATAATCTTTGATTAATGTTAGCCAAAAGTAACCAACTCATAGAATATTTTGGGTTGTTTCCAACCCAGACAGATGACCACCACATGCTCCAGTGTGGCAATCATTAAGCATGATTTCTACTTCTTCATGATTGAGACACCGATGAAGGATGCAATCTACACCTTGAATATACAGAGTGTCCTCGAGTATGAGACAGTTCTTGGCCTGATGGCATATACAATGACTCTCATCATGAGAAGCAGAGGTGGGGCACTTCAAAGTCTGGAGATAGACTAGTATATCTCTGTACCAAGGGTCCGAAGACACGATAAAAAACATGTCTCCTTTGATATTTGACTCCTCGGTAATAACATCACCCGATTCAACTTGAAGTTCCAAGATCAGTTCCGCCAAGACCAATGAATTTTTGGATTTCTCCAAAACAAAATCCAAGTCGAATTCCTGGAGGATAACTATCCATCTACTAATCTTTCCACCAATTACATGTCGTGTCAGCACGTATTAAAACAGATTCACAATGGCAATGATTGTGGTCTTGCGAAACAAGATGTAATGACGGAACCGTTGGACAACATGAACTGTTGCCAACAAAAGTTTTTCAACGTGGGAATAATTGAGTTCTGGTCCAACCAGGCCTCAACTCAGGTAATAAATCATGTATTCTGAGAGTAAATCATCCTCCTGAACCAAGACAGTACTAATGGTTGACTCTACAGCAGCCAAGTACAATAAGAAATATTTATTATAATTGGGTGGCCGAAGGAGAGGAGTAGACATGAGGGCATGTTTCAACGCTTTGAAACAGCGTTGAGAAAATTCATCCCAATGAAAAGGAACATCCTTCTTTAGTAAACGCATGAAACCCTTTGTGATCTCGGCATAGTTTGCGATGAAATACTGTAAAAAGTTTTATTTTCCCTGTAAACTCTGAAGCTGAGGGATTGTGCATGGGGGAGGCAATTGAACTATCGCCTCAACCTTTAGAGGATTGACCATAATCCTTGTTTTCAAAACTATGAAACCTAGTAGACGACCCAACGTTACACAAAAACTGCATTTGCGAATCCGGTAGTAGTGACATCGCTCAAAGATAAGTCGGAGGTGTGTGGGATGATTAACTCTCTTACGAGATCGTGACGCTAAATCATCAAGATAAGCCTCGACTATGTGTTTGAGGTCATGGAAAGAAAAATACATGGCCCATTGAAAAGTAGCTCCAACATTTTTCAGACCAAAAGGTGTATTTCAATAAGAGAATGTACCCCACGGACAAATGAAAGTGGTTTTGTATTGGTATTCAAGTTTGATGTGTATCTGATTGTATCCTGAAAAAACATCCATGAAATAAAAGGCCTCAAAACCTATGCATTCATCGAATATCTGGTTAATAAATGGTGTGGGGAAATTATCCTTTGGATAGGCCTTGTTCAAATCACAGAATTTCGTACATACACGAATTGCACCCTATTTTTTGTTGACTGGCATGGAATTTGACACCCGTTGAGTCAATTGGATGGGGTAGATGAAACCAACTTTAAGCAATTTCTCCACTTCAGCCTTAATAATTGTTGCTTTCTTAGGATTAACCAGATGAAGCTTCTTTTGGACCGGCTTAGCGTCAGGATATGTCGTGATTTCATGTTCGATGATTCTTGGATCTATTCTTGGAATTTCCTCGTAAGACCAGGTAAACATGTCACAAAATTCTTTGAATAAATCCATGTAGATTCGAATATCCTCGGGGGAGCAGTCCGATCCAACAAAGACATTCTCCATGACACCAGAGGTTCTGGAGATATCAATAGGTATCATTTTAGCGATGGTTTCCATATTTCCTTCAGTGTAAATAGTGTGCGTAGACAAAGGATTGATAGGACAAGCCCTTTCTCCAGTCATAGTCAGAGTGAATTCACCTGCTTCAATTCTTCTTAAATCTAGGAGGAAATAAGATCTGTGATGGAGATCATCCCAGGGTCTATCCGGACTAGTCATTGCCTCAATAATCACCTCATCTGAGGGAAAGACTAAGTCTAAATAATCAGTATCGACAAGGGAACCTTGAGCCCAAATAGGCTCTAGAATCGGATCTAACTCCTGTGTAGGAGTCAGATTGGGTTCGGTGGAAGCTTGTTGGAATATAGAGTATGCAAATTCTATCATGGAAAAAGGCATGGCCATGCCATGGTGCCCTATCCCTTCCATAGTGGATAATGGGGAAGGAAGAGTCTACGGATCATTAAGGTAAGTCTTGCGAAATGACGATATTTGAAAGATTTCATCCGTAGGCTAGTCAGGGAAAAGAAATATGTATTGGACATTGCTAGTCGGAGGTGGGTAATCGAAAGTACCCATAAATAGTGGTCACAAACCAACCCCTACATTGATGATGTTGGGTTGAGGGTTATCAATCACCGGGACCGTGGATACCCCCGATGAAGGGTCAGGACGGGAGAAGGATAACTGATCAATGGACATGATCCGACCCTTGTGTGGTAATAATAAGACCTAGAAAACTGTGACGACCACTGTTTTCATAGAATAGGTCCAACTCCTTCCTAGCAAGAGATTGTAGTCGAGAGATGCATCGACCAATTCAATTGCGACGCACACGATCTTCCCCCCTAACTGCACAGGGAAAGAGGGGATGATTCCATGTGGTCAGAATGAATGACCATCGAAAGCGATAATAAGAGTAGGTGAAGGAGACAAAATGGGTTGGCCAATGGCCTTCTAACAAACTAAAGACATCACGCATGTCAAGGCGCCCTCATCAACCACCATGTGGAAAATGTTTCGAGTAAAATTGTTTCGTGGTGTAATCCACTACTATCTAAAATGCCACGTGGTAAGGGAGACGAGGTTTCAAGTCGGTCGTATCAAGCATGATCATTCTCAGATTACAAGTCTCAACAAATCCTAAGGCAACTAACAGATCCTTTCTCAGATTACAAGTCTCAACAAATCCTAAGGCAGCTAACAGAGCCTTTCTCTAGGAAGGGTAGCTCTAGAGGACTTCCAAAGCAGACATTGCACAAGGGGTTTGAGACAAATCCTCCACCACAAAGTAGTTCTGGGAGGCCCTTGCATTTGGATTGTGGGAATATTTCTTGAATGCACCTTCTGGGATGCATGTCATTTTTTCCCCCAATGACTTCGCAATCTAGAGAGGAAGAGGTGGGTCTTTGGCTTCTTTACCCTTCTTAGAGGTGTTTGGAATTCCATAGTCATGTGTGCTAGTTTCTATATCAACACTACCTTTCATCATGTACACATTCACGGACAAAGGATTACTCGAAGATGAAGGGGGTCCCTGAATACCCCCTTATGCGCTCAAAGATGCTTGAGTTAAATTTTTCCCATGTGGAAATGGGTTCGTTAACACAACAAGCTTCTATTGTGCAAATAACTTATGGGCCTCTACAAGCCAAGGAAACTAGTGAGTCAGATGGTATTTCATGCAAAGATTACATGGATACTTCAACTTATTATTTTCTATTTTTCCCCCACCATCATTATTGGTAGGTTTCTTATCTACCTTACCCTTCTTTTGTTGCTTCTTCTTTCCATCAAGCTACTGGGTGGCCTTCAGGTTTTTCGACTACACATTGTGTACATCCGATGTTTGAGTAGGGGGAGAAACTGAACCAGTGGTCTGGCTGGCCATTGTCTATTGTATTGATAATTGTTGTAATCGATTCAACAGTTGATCAGTAGGCTTCATTTGAATTGAACCAACAATACCATTGGCATGTGGTCTAGATCTTTGTCTGGTCTTGTCAAGTATCAACTGCGGTGCATCTGGCAAAACTTCGTAAAGTAAACCAAACTGAGAGTAAATCAACTCTAGCTGTTGAGCTCTCATTATTGCTTCTTCTTCTTAAAATAACCCTGAAGTTGCGATGTCTTTAGATAACTGAGGTACCAAATACTTAAGGAACCACTCAGGTAGGAATGTTGGTGGGACTAGTACTTTTATCAAACTCTTCCAGCGTCTCCATTATCGGATGTGATCTAAGATATGGTCCACCTTTGTCTGCTCAAAGTTGGCCACCAACTCGGTGTCGGTGTCATATCTCACAGGTAATTGAAAATGGTTTAATAAAACCATTTCCAATTCACCAAAGGCAGAGTATCTTAAGCGGTCAATATTGATGTACCATTTCACAACACTCGCTATGAGAGTGCATTGAAACAAACACAACTGGACAAAGTCGTCTCTTAATGAGTTGGACAAGCACCATAAATGGAAGGTAGTCACATGATTGGCTGGATCCTCATTAGGATTAGCTTTGAACTTTGGAATGTCCAAAGGAATCTTGGTTGGCATGGGAGGCCAACACAGATCATGACAGATGGGGTCGTTTAATAACCTTGTCAAGTCTAGAAAGTGTAGAGTTGCCAGAAATGGTAATTTGGGTTGTTGATTATAACCAAGGAAAAGGGAGCCTGGAGTTTGGATGGAATCAGGTTACCAGGAAAAGTTAGGTTGCTGGCAAGGGTTTTGTTAATAACCATGGTCGTGACCAACATACAAATTTTGTTCTTGTTGATACATCATCGACTGACTCCCGTAATAGGATGTAAAAGGTTGGGCGTGTGTTGCATTCCAAGGATTTTGGGAAGGGTTTCCCCCTGTCGATCCTACAGGCATAGATCCTGAGCCTTGCCCGAGGTTCCATTGGCTATGGAAGGGGTTCCCCCCGGTCGACATACCTGATGAGGTAAATTATCCCTGCCACATATTCCAAAGTCCTTATGAGGAAGGAAGTCCTGAGTTTGCCCCTTGTGCAGGAATAGTACCTTGCATAGGATTTTGTTGTCCATAACCACGGTTTCCATTGCCCAGGATGACATCTAACCAGAATGCGTTGTTACCAAATGCACTGAGAATCGAGAATGGTGTTGAACCTACTGACATTCCATAATAAGGAAGTCCTTGACTACCTGCTCCAAACGAACTAAAACTTACATTCGGCCCGGTGGAGTGCTGGTGAGCACCGCCAAGCGAAGGGGATGAACCCCTCCATAAAGGAAAGAGGTATAGGAAGATGAAGTGCCCCCCATGGATCCTTGTAGAGGAGCATTCGAACTCCCTACCCCTAGACTTAAATTATGTAGAGTGGAGTAGGAAAGTACAAATTTCATATTAAAGCCAAGCATCCCATATGAGAACGAAGGGCCTGTCGCACTCTAGGTGAAAGGAGCAGTGATCGCCACCATAGATGGAATCATACCATTGCCCGAGGTAGAGGTGGTTGAGAACATAGTGGTATAAAGTGACAACGATTGGTTAGGAGGTGGAATGGACCACAATGAGCAAGTTATCAAGGGTATCAAGGGTATCACAATATCAATGGACAATTGATAGTCAGGTGGACTGCAATGAGTAGGGTATCAAGCCCGAAACCTATCAAGGGTATCGAAAGAAAGTGTTCTAGAATATGACTGAGGACCTCGAACGGATTTGAAACCCACAAAGATCTATGGCAAATTCGATCAATGGAATCCCAAGATACGCCCTCTATATGTGTTCCCCACTACGCTTGGTCCTGCTTTGGAGGGGTTATCTCCACTACCTTTTCGCATGCGACCTTTTGTTTATCCCCTGTGTTAGAGGGGGGTCCCGGATAAATTTCATGGTTACTGGACTTTCAAGCACTCCCTAACACAGACTCTTATGTTTTTTTTTGTAGCCTTGAAGAGTTTCCTCTCCAATCCTAAATCAAGGCTCTAGCCTGGACTAAATTGATGGACCCTACAAACACATAATCTAATAACTTTTTAATTAAACATTGATTTTAGTGGTTGTCTTAAGTCAAAAGGAATGAAAGTGAAACTAGTGAAATTATTTAAGAGAAAAAAGAGAAGACCATAAGATGAAACTGAAAACAAACTACTCCTTCTTCACAAATAAAGATTTGCCAAATTAAACTCTTTCACCAAACGTTTCATAACTTTTTCCTCAAATCTTTGAAAATAAAAACTTAAAACAAGATTCCAATCGACTACGAGCTACTTAACGTCCTAAGTATTCAAGTAAAGAACTTAAGAAAAAATTATTTTTCCTTGGTGTAATGACCCTTTTCTTATTACTGTGAATAATTTCATAAATAATCCTAAACATTAGCTAAATTATAATTAATTATTATATAACCTTAACTGATTATAAGTTATTAATTAATTATTTTGATTATACTTAGCTGAAGTATGATTAACTCCTTGATTAGGGGTTAATGAATGAGTAATTATTAAATGAGACATTAAATGATTAATTATTAAATTAATGGTTAGTGATTAATTGAT
>SNQJ01S0200158.1:0-16996 GCA_010110895.2 Picea sitchensis | reverse complement strand
TTCATGTGAGCCAAATAATCTTCAAACCTATCAAAGAGGAAAATATAAGAGCGATCAACACTTTCTCAATTTGCATAATTTGACTTTCATCAATCTTGTCAAACATAGTTCTCAACTTCTTCCAAACTTGATTCAAATAGTCAATTCCACTTGTATGAAAGCGAGTCTCTCCAAAGTTGTAGGCTGACATGACTTCTACAACCTCATCCTTCTTCCCATTGATAATGAATTTCTCATGTTCATCCTTAGGGTTTGAAACCATGGTTTTTTATATTGCCAAAGTACTTTGATTTTTAATAGTGTTTCCACATCTTGTGTCTACATGCCATAGTTTTGGTAATTTAGAACCACACATTCTCGTTTAGAACTCATGATGACTCTATAAAACCCTAATCCAATCTACAAGTTGAAACTTGAGTCAATATACTAAAGGGATGCGACTCAATAGGAGTGCGTATATAAGTGAAAACCTCCAAAGCAACTTATAGACAATAGGGTGGGTCTCAAACCAATAGCTCTAATACCATCTTGGAGAACCAGGGAATTGCAGAAGAGAATAATAATCAAATTCTAGGAAGAGGCAATGTTGATAGAAAGTTACATCACTAAAGAAAAAGTGAGAATAAACATATGAAATGAATAATCAACACATTGTATTCTTTATAGATGGACCAATCCATTGGATCGTGTATTTAACTCAAATAATAACCAACCCCCATAAAATAAGGAAGACATAGTGAGCATTTGCGCCCAAATCTCCAACTTCTTTGGGTTATAGCGTTGGTGAACAAAGGAATCACATATGTGAATAACAATGAATTCCAAGAAGACTTGGTATCAATATACATCATTACAACACTAAAGGAAAAATGAACATAGCTCAACATATGTAATGAAGAATCAACACATCACATTCTTTGTATTGATAGATTGATCCATAGCATCATCTATATATAACTAAAGCATAACTAACTCCGATAAAATAAGGAAGACATAGTCATCTTTTCTGCCTTGACCTATGCACTAGTTGACTCAACCGAGACCATTGTTGACTAATCCAGTCAATCAACTAACCAGTCAACCTTCAACTATCAAAAGGATTACACCCAATCCCTCCAAAGGATCTAGAGATGGGACGAATGGAGGAAACCACACACACACAATTATTAATTCCAATTGATGATTACAATGATGCATGACCCTACTATTTATACAAGAACTAGAATTAAGAGTTGAGACTATTCACAAGGGCTAGCTTGTTACAATAGATTATAATATTTTATTAGTTTAGATCATTTGCCTACATTTAACCTTTAGCCTAATTTTTGTATATCACAAGTCCTCCCTCCTGAAATGATTCATCCTCAAAGCATTTTTGATAGGTTCCTCCACTTGATAAGGTACTTGTTGATATCTCTTGAACAAAGGATTGTGGTTATGAATTTTAAGATACCCTTGGGTTCCAATACTTGTTTTCCTTAATTCTCTTATATAATGGATGTCTCTTTGTCTATTTTGGGGATTGATATATTCTTACACTTTAAGTTTTTTAATTCCTTATGCAATGTGTGACTATGATACTTCAAATAATTAATTTCCTTGTTTTTGTAATGTCCCCTAGACCAACTGAAGTCCATTATGTGCGAAAAAACTCATAAATTAATTTTTTTTTTCTGTCTAATTAAATTCTTGTAGCTTCCAGCCATGAATTACAACCAAATTTAACTATTGTATGTTACCATAAATTAAAAGCATCTACAACATGCAAAACTACATGAATGCAATTTAATAATTTAGTACAACAACATATAAATCATTCATAAATACATAAAGTTCATGCAAAGCAATTTAACTCATAAATACAACCCATAAACAAATAAAACATTTATCTTTTAATTATATTGTGCAACTAGCTGCTCGGGACAGATGTTCCACCCAACCATAGACTAGCTGTTCCAAATCTCAACAACAAATCACCCCCGAATTGGGGCTAGCAATCCAAAAAAGAGGGTGGTGTCTCATTGTCTACTCACAATTCGAAGATCCCACAACCCAATGATATTCTTCTATAGTTATCTTGATTTTCCACCAGCTCTCTTCCTCTCGACTTGTCCAACCCAAGGAATGTACCCCTTCACGGATCTCGGTCCCTCAGGCATCCCATTCATTTATCAGGGTCGCTCTGGCATGAGTAATCAAGAATCTTTTTGTTGAGAACTCAAGGGAACTCATTGCTAGGAAAACTACCATAAAAAATAACAACACTTGTTGTTACAGTGAAACTCACACAAGAGTTCACTCTTTAGGTTTGACAACATAGCTCTTCAATCTTCATCTCCAAAACGCTCCAAAAATGCTCCAGCATGGTCTAGAATTCACCCTCCATGGTTGCTCCAGCTCTAGACTCTCTACTTATTGTTCATGTAAAAACATTGATTGTCTAAAAATTGTTGTAGCTTCCCATACAAATTTCCTCTCCTTTGACTTGTTTTCTTAACTCACACACTTCCCCAAGTTGATTGTACTCAACCTCCATGCTCCCATTAAATATGGGATGTGACTTTTCACACCCACCCTCTTACATGCATTCAATAATTGGCTTTGGGGATACTCAATCAGAAATAGAATTTTAATACATAATGATAATAAAATGAAGGAAAGTGGATGGAATTAATAGACACGCGTAATTCCCCCTTCGACTCTTCTCTTAGGAATTCTCCTAGACCCTCCCCTCTCTTGTGGATTAATTCATACCCCATCTTTCTCCATGTCCCCTTAGCAGCTGGCATCACAATTTATTATTAAAACTTAGAGATACATTTTACATATACATCACTTTGTCCATAGCCACACATTATATCTACATTAAGAATTAATTCTCTCCCCTACCATTGTGTGTCATTCTCGATGCACACACACACACACACACACACACACACACACACTATATATATATATATATCACAATGCTTTAACAAACAAAATTCTACAATTTTATACTCCAACATCAGTTCGAACAAAAATATTGTGTTCCTCTCAACCTGTTGACCCAAGGAATGCACCATCCATTTATCGAGGTTAACACAAGGAGTGTACCATTTGTTATCAGGCTAACCCAAGGAATGTGCCATTCATTTATCAAGGCCCCTAACACAGGTTGGCTAGGACTATGAGAGGTGGTTCCATAACTCTAGCTGCTAAAAAAGGAGTCTTGCATTTTGTTTTATTCAAAATTGACAAAACATTGCAGGTATTCTTTCCACATGTTTTCTTCATGCTCCCACGTAGCATCTTTAGGATCATAACAGGTCCATTGAACCTTTACTATCCCTATGGATTTATTCTCGAGCACCTTAATTTTCTAGTCCAGGATGCATACTGGTTCCACCTGGAAATCCCCTTCATGCTCCAATTGGATTACATTCCAATCAACTATGTGGTTAGGGTTAAACACATATTTCTTTAATAATGACACATGAAATACATTATGCACTCTCATAGATGTAGGGAATGCTAGCATGTATGCAACTAACCATATCTTTTCTTATATTTCAAAAGGCCCACAATATCTTGTTGCAAACTTTGGGAAACTTCCTAATCTTAGTGAACTTCTCTTTGATTTCACTTTTAAAAACACATGTTCACCCACTTTGAAATCTCTTAAAACTATATTCTTGTCTGCATAAGATTTATGCCTATCCTGGGAAGCCTTTAGATTATGCTTGATCTTTTCCATGTGTTCTTCCATTTCCTTCAACAAATCTGGTCCAAAAACTGCTATGTTTGCTCAATTACCCCAACTCACTAGTGTGTTAAACTTTCTTCCATACAATGCTTCAAATGGACTCATTTTTAATGAGGTTTGATACCCATTATTGTAAGCAAATTCCACTAAGTGGATATAATCTTCCCACTTTGATAGTTGATCCATCACATAAATTCTGAGCATGTCCTTAGTTATTCTATTATTCCTCTTTGTTTTCCCTTTTGACTCTGGGTGATATGATGTACTAAGATTTAAATTTGTCCCAAAGGCTTTGAACAAACCTTTCCAAAAATTGGATGTAAACTTTGGGTCTATATCTAAAAACTATTTCTTTAGGCACTCCATGTAGCTTGGAAACTTCCTTCATATAGATTTATGCAATATTTGTTTCCTTGTGTGTAGTCGTCACTGGAATAAAATATGTTTCCTTAGTTAATTTATCCACCACTGCCATGATGGAATCATGTTGCTTCACTATTCTTGGCATCTTTGTAATAAAATCCAATGTGATAACTTCCCACTTCCATTCTAGAATAGGAAATGGTTGTAACAACCCTACTGGATGTCTATGATCAGTCTTCACCTTTTGACACTCTAGAAATTTGGTTATGTAATTGATCCAGGAGGATCCAAGAATGATCACAGAGGTTTAGGAAGATCTGAAACATCCACACAGGTCTAGAATGGTTCATAAATGTTAAAAATAAAATGTTTCAAATCATCTAAAAAAACACTATCAATGCATAGAGCTCATCGTCAGTGTTCGAACGACACAAATGACTCGTAAAACAGAGCTCGTATGCAAAAGTTATTAGCAGTTAAATTTCCAGTCAAACCTGGTCAAAGGTCAAATAAAATGACAAATAAAGAAGTGACATGTGTCACCATTGTAGGGGTGATACGTAGCACCTAATTGGTAGTTGTCTGGGAAAGGTAAATCCAACTACAGGTTGACAAGTGGTTCAATCACCGGTTGACAAGTGTCTCCAATCATTGCTTGACATGTGGCATTAAATAGCCAATGAGAGGTTTCCATGTGGCAACCCCTCATTGGCCACTATTGGTTAGGTTGTATAAAATATTATAGAGCTAGTAGGGTTTGATCACATGACCTCCCAAACGTCTTAATAAATTCTGGCTTACCAACATACCACACCATAATTCTTATTAAGCATATGGCATATTAATTATTTATGTTGATACAAAAGTTCGTTGGATGGCTAAAGGGGCGAGTGCCTAAGCCCTCGACCCTAGCCTTGGCCCTTGGTCCATGTAAGCACCATATAACCGGAGCAAGGGGATATTACCAAAGTTCGGCGAGAGTTTTTATACATGCCATAAACCACGTGTTATAACAATATATATTATATTGTTATGTTGAAGGAACCATTTCAAAAGGCACGAGCATTTTTTGCATATGCTATATATATATATATATATATGGTTTAATAACTAAACAAAACGAATATGTTGAAGTTTCGAGTGGTTGATTATTTATAGTAAAAGGGTTGCAATCGGTGGGAATAGAACCCCACAACCCGACAACCTTGCAAACAACTTAACAAACTCACCGTAACCAACTCTCCTATGATTTTGGTTTGTTAAAACCAACCCAACGATTTGTAATTAAATGTTATCCCATATTTTCAGGACTTGGTTAGAGGGGCACCCTATTTAATGGGCACACACCCCAGGGAAAACGCACCATTTTATGCATATTTTAGTTTCATAATGTGTGCCAAGAGTACAAAGGGTATGAGGCTACACTGTAAAGCGTGTCGGGGGTCACCTTGACGAAATTTCAAGTATTTTATATCATTTTTGCACGATTTTTCACCAGGAACTCAATGATGCACTATGTTTCTACATTTGACCAACATGAAAAAATTTCATTGTAAAATGAAAGCATTTGAGCATTAATAAGAGAAGTCTCTATTGGAAGTGGACTCGTAGAGGTAGCCCAATTTGAGTGAACTCCGTTTTCACCAACTTGTGTATGTGATTTTATGATTGTTGTTCATTTCAAGTTCATTTATTTGCAATTCATTTATCATTAAAGTGGAATTGGCTAGATAATTATTTCACATGTAATTGCAAAATTGTCAAGAAAACATTTTTATTTTGAAGATCAAGTAGATGCGTATTTAAAATTATCAACATCTAAGGATTTTTCAGATCAAGTTGGTATCAGAGTAGGTTTGAAAAATATTTTGCAAGTGGATTCTTACAAGACATAAACTCAAACTTGGTAAAGTAAAACTTGCAAGTTATAAGTCCGAAATTGGAAAGAGATTTCGACGACACAAGATGGCTTTAGTAAAAGAAGAAGAAGATTAGCCCATGACCCATGAAGAGATTAGAGCTACACTTCAACCATTGATAGAAGCAATAGATGAGTTAGAATGGAGAATTCATAATCCTGTAAGCGGATAATATTTGGTAAAAGAAGAATGAGGAGGTAAATGTGGTGGACCTTTCGAGCCCCTTTCCCCTTCATCATCATCATCATTAGTTTCTTCTGAAGAAAGCAAACATTCTTCTCATCAAAAGAAGTCCTCTAAGAAGACTAAGCATAATTTTCTTTTATTAAAATTGGATGTTAAGTTCAAGTTGAAGACCTATGATGGAGAATTGAATGCCAATAAATTGGACAATTGGATCAAACAAATAGAAGTATATTGCAGGATTCACTGAATTATGGACGAGGCTACAAAGATACAATTAGCTACTCTTTGACTAAGTGGAACTGCCTTTGTAATGTACCCAACCACCCATGATGTGCCACGTCATGCAGAACTCTCTCATTATCAGCTCTGATGCCATATTTTCAACGTACCTAGCCTCCAACTAAGCAACATTACATGTAGAATACACATAAAAATGAAACTGCTACTAACTAAAGTAATTCCTTTGTTGTTAGCCGATTTCTTGTAGCTTACAACTATAATTTATAACAGATTTAGCTACAATATGTAACCATAAAACATATGCATCTAAAGCATGCTAATAATCAACATGAAATACAACTAAACCATTCATTACAGTAACATATAAGTCATTCTCATTCACACAAAATTCATGCACAACAATAACACATCTAAATAACTTAGTACAAGATAAAGAACTTATATTTAAACAAGAATCGTGCAACCAACTATTTGGGACGAACGTTCCACCCAACCATAGACTGATTGTTCCAATCTCAATAACCAGTCACCCCCGAGATGAGGCTAGTAATCCATAAAAGAGGGTGGTCTCTCACAGTTCACTCGCATCTCATAACCCAACTAATATTCTTCTACAACTATCTCACGCTTTCCACCAGATCTCTTCCTCTTCACCTTCCCAACCCAAGGAATGCACCATTCATTTATCAGGGATCACCCAAGGGATGTATCATCTGTTTATCAGGGTTAACCCAAGGGATGTACCATTTTTTTATTAGGGATAGACCAAGGAGTGTGCCATTCGTTTATCAAGGTCTCTTTGGCACATGTAACTAGGAATATATCAGCTGGGAATTTAAGGGAACTTGCTACTAGGAAAAATATCAACAAACCAACAACAAACACTTGTTGTTTTAGTGCAACTCACACAGGAGTTCAATCTTCCTCCCTGACAACTGGGCTCTTCGTTTCTCCAACTCCATTTCACTCTAGTTACGCTCTAGAATTCTCCCTCCATGGCTGCACCAACTCCAAGCTCTCTTTCTTTCCCTCTTCGAATGTTGTCCCAACCCATACAAATTCCTCTTTTGTGGCTTACCTTTATTGACTCACACTCTTCCCCAAGCTGATTGTACTCAACCCCCATGTGCTCAATAACTTTGGGACGTGACCACTCACACCCACCCTCTTACATGAATTCAATGATTGGCTTTGGAAACACTCAATCAGAAGGATGTGACCACTCACCCACCCTCTTACATGTACTCAATGATTGGCTTTGGAAACACTCAATAATCATAATGTTCATATACAATTGGGAAGTTTAGGAAAATGGGTTAAATTGATATACATGGGTAATTCCCCCTTTGACCCCTCTTGGTCATTATCCTAGACATTATCCTAGCATCACATTTTTTTTATTAAAACGTTGAAATACAATTCACATATTACATCGCTTGGTCGTAGCAACATATTGTATCCACATAAACATTAATTAAACTAGGGATTATAATGGGGATGTTACATTCCCCCTCCCCTACAATTGTGCGTCTCTCTCTCTCTCTCTCTCTCTCTCTCTCTCTCTCTCTATATATATATATATATATATATATATCACAATACTTAGAAATAAAATATATGCAATTTAACAGCTCCAACAACAACTCCAACCATCATTCTCGTGTTCCTCTCAACTCACTGACCCAAGGAATGCACCATTTGTTTATCAGGGTTTACCCAAGGTATGTACTATTTGTTTATCAGGGCTAACCCAAGGAATGAACCATTCATTTATCATGGTCACCAACGCAGTTGGCTAGGACTCTAAGAAGTGGTTCCAGAACTCTAGATGCTCAAAACTATGAGAAGTGGTTCCAGAACTCTAGATGTTCTTAAAAATTGTCAAAAAGTTGTGGGTACTCTTCCCACATGTTTTATTCATGCTACCATGTAGCATCTTCATGAGCGTAGCAGGTCCATTGAACCTTTACCAGCCCTATGACTTTGTTCTTGAACACTTTGACTTTACAATCCATGATGTGTACTGGTTCCACCCGGAAATCCCTTTTGTGCTCCACCTGGATCACATTCCAATCAGTTATGTGGTTAGGATCAGGTACATACTTCTTTAATAAGGATACATGAAATACATTATGCACTCTTATGGATGAAGGAAATGCTAGCATGTATGCAGCTGGCCCTATCTTTTCTAATATTTCAAAAGGTCCACAATATATTGTTTCCAACTTCGGGAAACTTCCTAATCTTATCGAACTTCTCTTTGCCTTTACTTTTAAGAACACATGTTCTCCCACTTTAAAATATTTGAAAACTATGTTCTTATCTGCATAACTTTTCTTCCTATCCTGGGCAGCCTTTAAATTATGCTTTATCTTTTCCATCTGTTCTTCCATTTCTTTCAACAAATCTATCCCAACAACAGCTTTGTCTGTTGTATTATCCCAACTGACTGGAGTGTTACATTTTCTGCCATACAAGGCTTCAAATAGACTCGTTTTCAATGATACCTGATACCCATTATTGTAGGAAAATTCAACTAAATGAATATAAACTTCCCACTTTGATGGTTGATCCATCACATACATTCTAAGCATGTCCTCAATTATCTTGTTAGTCCTTTCTATTTTCCCATCTAACTCTGGATGATACGTTGTACTGAGATTCAAATTTGTTCCAAAGCCTTTAAACAAACCTTTCCAAAAATTTGAAGTAAACTTTGGATCTTTATTTGAAACTATTGTCTTGGGTACTCCATGTAACATAGAAACTCCCTTCATATAAATTTATGCGTTGTGTGTAATCTTTACTGGAATAAAATGTGTTGCTTTAGTCAATTTATCCACCACCACCATGATGGAATCATGTTGCTTCATTATTCTGGGAATCTTAGTAATAAAATCAACTGTGAGAACTTCCCACTTCCATTCTGGAATGGGAAATGGATGTAGCAAACTTGTTGGGTGTCTATGATCTGTCTTCACTCTTTGGCATTCTAGACATCTGGCTATGTAATTAGCCACTTCTTTTTTCATTTTTGGCCAAAAGCACTGACTTCTTACTACTAAAATTATCTTCTGATATCCTGGGTGTCCAACATATGGCACATTGTGAATTTCCTTCAGAACTGTAGTTTTCAGCTCATTGGTATTCGACACATATACTTTTCCCTTGTACATGAGGATTCCACCCTCTTTCAACTCATATGAGTTTAACTTCTGCTGAAATTTACCTTGTGTTAATATTTCTCTTATTTTCACATATTATTGATTTGAATTCAGTGTTGCAATAATTTGATCTTTCAAATCTATCATGTACATGCCGATGGTTGCCACATGCACTTCGTGAGCTCTCTTGTTGAGTGCATCAACCACTTGATTTTCCTTTCCCTTTATATGCTTAATTTCGAAGTCATATTCACTTAGAAATTCCAACCATTTAGTTTATCTGGAATTTAGTGTTGGTTGTCCAAAAAAATGTTTCAAGCCACAATGGTCTGTTATTAGCTTGAATTTCTTACCCATAAGGTAATGCCTCCACATTTTTAATCCATGTACAATAGCTTTCAACTTCAAGTCATGTGTAGCATAATTTCTCTCATGCTCTTTTAATTTTCTAGGTTCATATCATACCACATTTTCTCTTTGACCGAGGACTCCACTGAGTCCTTCCTTTCATGCATCGGTGCACATAACAAAATCTTCATTTGGATCTGAAATCTTCAGTATTGGTGCACTTGTCAATATTTCCTTTAGTTGTCAAAAATCTCTTCACACTTGGAAGTCCATTTCAAATTTCACTCCCTTCTTTTGCAAATAAGTGATTGGACTTGCAATTCTTGAGAACCATTTTATGAAGCTTCGATAATAATAAAAAAGACAAATGAATGATCTGACCTCGGTCACATTCTTTGGTGGTGTCCATCCTCTAATGGCCTCTATCTTCTCAGGATCAACTTCTATCCCTATTGCTGAAATTAGATGCCCCAAGTAGTGAATCTTCTTTTGGTAAAATATGCACTTACTTAGCTTAGCATACAATTTATGCTCTCTTAAAAATTGCAACAACATTCTTAAATGTTTCTCATGTTCTTCCTCTTATTTAGAATAGACAAGGATATCATCTAAGAAAACAATCAAAAACTTGTCCAGGTATTCCTTGAACACTCCATTCATCAAGCACATAAAAATTGTTGGGGCATTTGATAGCCCAAATGGTACTACCATGAATTCTTAATGCTCATATCTTGTTATGAATGTTGTCTTGTTGATGTCTTCTTCCTTTATCCTTACTTGATGATAGTCGGATCTCAAGTCAATCTTCGAAAATATTCTTGCACCTTTCAATTAGTCAAGAAAATCATCAATTCTTGGCAAATGATATTATTACTTATGGTAACCTTATTAAGCTGCCTGAAATCAATACACAGCCTCAAGGTTCCATCCTTCTTTTTCAAAAAAAGAATCGAGGCTCCCCAAGGTGACACACTTGGGCGTATGTACCCCTTCTTCAATATTTCTTCAAGCTGCATCTGCAACTATTTTAGTTCTGTTGTACCCATTTTGTAAGGTATCTTAGACAATGGGGCATCTCATAACACCAAATCAATAGAGAAATCAATGTCTTTTTTTAGTGGTAGTCCCAAAAATTCTCTAAAAACATCTTTAAAAACCCTCAGAACTGAATGGTCTTCAATGCATGACACTATGTATTTGGTCTCCTCCTCCATATGGGCTGCAAACATCTGACATCTTTTCCTGAAGTTCTTCTTCAACTTCATAGCTGAAATCTCTCTAACAATTGCAACTCTTGGAATTCCTTGAATCTTGCCTTGCTTCCCTTCCTCATCAAGACATGTGTTTGTCTTGTTGTAAAAGTCTAGGACAACATGATGTTTCTCCAACCAATCCATACCAATTAGAAAATCATATGAACCCTGTGGTATGAGGTTTACATCCACCTTTGTATTGGGTCCATTCATGTCTATAGAAAAATCTTTAACCAACTCGTCGATTTTCCTCTTAGCCCCCGTGGCTAATTGAACTAACCAATATTTCTTATGCTTACTTCTTTGCAAGTGAAATCTTTCAACAATGTTAGCATTTATGCAACTATGGCTATCTCTCAAATCAATTAAAATTGTTATGGGCTCATTATTGATCTTACCTTCCACTTCAATCCTGGGAGATTGATACTCTGCCTACTTATTATCCAAGGTTGCACAAATCCCTAACATGCTTCCTCCCATGTCTTCCATTGTTTCAGCCTCTCGAATGTTGTGTAAAGTCTCCATTATTTCTCCTTTGTTAGGGAAATCCTTATCTATATGATTTCCCCTGAATCGGTTGCTGCCTTGACCTTTTTCCAAATGAATCTGCAGTCTTGCGTTCATTTTTTGCGGCTTGACCCTGTTGATTCACTTGGAAATTATTCTTGAAAAAGGGTGGCTTAAAACCCTTCTGCCTTTGATCCTTCTTATCCTTCATCTTGTCATTCCAATTTTTTTGCAAAACTGGTCTTCCTTTGCTCTGTTCATGTGGATGACTTGCTCTCCTTATGGTTTCCTCCAGAGTTTTGAGGTTGTCATATTGAATCTTATCATTGTAGAAAGAGTGTAACCCACTTAGAAACCTTTGGATTTTGACTTTCTCATCCTTTATGAAGTCAAAATACTTCAACAATTCAAAAAATCTCTTCTCATATCCCTCCATTTTCATGGTTCCCAACTTGAGTTTAAAGAACTTTTTCATCTTTCTTTCATAGTAATTCTCGAACAAATATTTCTCTTGGAAATATCCCTTGAACTGCCTCCATGAGGTTCTTTTTTCATCAAGGTTCCTTTCTTACTTAAGTTGATCCCACCTCATGGTTGTCTCCCCTTACAAGTGGTAGGTGATAGTTCTAGATTCTACCCAGGATGGGTAACCATGCAGCTAGAAATATTTCTTTATTTCTATCAGCCAGGCCTCTGCCTCTTCTCCTTTCATGTGCTCACCATTTACAGTTGGTGGCTTAATCTTCCTGAGTTTCCCCTGCAATATGTCTACCTTAGGTCTGCTCCTTTGCCTTTGAACAAGAGACACACTTGGGATGCTCCCTGGACCTGAACATGCATGAGTTCTTCTAGTGGAATGTCTTCGAGAGTGATAAAATCTACTCATGCTTCTTGACTGCTTATCACTCCCATGATCATCTCTTTTAGTATGGGATCTTGATGATGATACTTTTCTAGCACTAGCTGCTTGCTTGGTGCCAGTGTCCTTGTTAACTTGCTTCTGTAGAATATTTAGGCTTTGAAGTATCTATTCTTGAGCCTTCATGATCCTCTCATTATCATCCCTATAGATCTGCACTTGTTTTTGTAGGATTCTCATAGTTATAGTTCCCCACTTGTCTCTTCTCCCATTAGACTCGGTCTCAACATTACCCATGCTAGCATGCAAAAATCCAATTTCTTCTTCATGGTTGTAAAACCCTGAGCATCCTCCATGTTTTTAGTTCTCATGTAGGAACTAAAATCTTCTTTTTTGTATCCCTAATTCTGCAAGAATGTGCATGGAATAATTGCTTGTTAGAATTAAGTGTATTGTAAAATACTTATCAATTAGATTACAAGTAATTATTCGTTTTAAATTATGAAGAATATTAATGCACTACTCTCAAGTAGGATTCCTGATATGCATTCATTTTCAAAATAAATTTCCAACGTCTGTCACCATGCCTCAATCTGAGTTTTGAGCGAATAGTTACAACAATTACAAGTTGCAATTTCCACTCTTTGTTGCTACATAATTCACTTTTATTAATTTTGAAGAAACTATAGTGCCCAGATCAAAATTTTGAGTGGGCAGATCTCTTCTGCTTCTCAAGATATTTGCAACGATTATTCGTTCGTCCCAATTTGAGCTCCGAGTTGAATGTTATGGTGGCAAAATAGTGAAGGAATATCCATTAGCACGTGCAACATATTAGCAACGCTCAACAATCATCCGATCGTTTCTTGATTATATCTTCATCGTTGATCTATCTTAATGGATTCATCGTGGATTTAAGTCATATCGCTTCTTCATACCTTCCATGAAACCACTACCAACACTTAATTCATTTTTCCTTCGCGGACTCACAAACTCGCGGACTCCTAAACTTGTAACCTTCCTTTCATAACTTTGTCCGAGAGGTCCCAACACTTAGCCATTTTTCCATCTTCTTGGGCTCGCAGACTCACAGACTCATAATCTTGTATCCTTATTTTCATAAGTCCATCCGAGAAGTCTCAACACTTAACTTTTTTTCCACTTCTCCGTGGACTCGCGGACTCATGAACTCATAATATTGTAAATTTCCTTTCATAAGTCCATCTGAGAAGTCCCAACACTTAGCCATTTTTCCAAGATCTTACTGTGGTTTCGTGGGACTGACAGTTGGTCTGCTATAGGGCTCTACATCACCTGCCAACTGTCATCCCATCCAACATGTACCTATCACCATGGTAGCACACATATTTATTCTACCACGTTAGATAAAATGTGGCCTCCACGTCATGTTGACGTCATCATACAAGAAAATGCCCAATTTTTTTCGATTTGCTTATGTTCAAATTTTTCCAAAGAGGCTCAATTCTTCACATTACCCATGACATTTATCTCAATTTCAATGTCGTAAATTAAATAAACAAGTTGCAGGCATACTCCAAAAACTAATTCTCTGCAAGTTTCCGCTTCATCATTCTACTAACTTGGCCCATCCAAGCTCAATGTTGAAAATTGATCTTTGATACCACTTTGTAACGTACCCAACCAACCTGGTTGGGCCACGTCACACAAAAATCTCTCATTATCAGCTCTGATACCATATTTGAAACATACCTAGCTTCCAGCTAAGAAACATTACATGCAAAATACACATATAAACGAAACTTCTACTAACTAAAGTAATTCCTTTACTCCTAGCCAATTTCCTATAGCTTACAACTATAATTTATAACATATTTAGCTACAATTTGTAACAATAAAACATATGCATCTAAAGCATGCTAATAATCAATGTGAAATACAACTAAACCATTCATTACAACAACATATAAGTCATCCTCATTCATGTAGAGTTCATGTACAACAATAACACATGTAAATAACTTAGTACAAGATAAAACACTTATCTTTAAACAAGAATTGTGCAACCAATTGCTTGGGATGGACGTTCCACCCAACTATAGACTGACTATTCCAAATCTGAACTACCAATCACCCCCAAACTGAGGCTAGTAATCCAAAAAAGAGGGTGGTCTCTCACGATCCACTCGCAACTAATAAAGCTCATAACCCAGTTGATATTCTCCTACAACTATCCCGATCTTTCCACCAACTCTCTTCCTCTTGACCTACCCAACCCAAGGAATGCACCATTCGTTTACCATGGATCACCAAAGGGACATGTCATCCATTTATCAAGGTAACCCAAGGGGTGTACCATCCATTTATCAGGGTTAACCTAATGGATGTACCATTTGTTTATCAGGTATAGCCCGAGGAATGTGCCAATTTTTTATCAGGGTCTCTCTGGCATATGTAACTAGGAATATCTCAGCTGGGAACTCAAGGGAACTTGTTGCTAGGAAAAATATCAACAAACCAACAAAAAACACTTGTTGTTTTAGTGTAACTCACACAAAATTTCACTCTTGCGGCCTGACAATCAAGCTCTTCAGTTCTCCAGCTCCAATTCGCTCCAATTACACTCCAGAATTATCTCTCCATGGTCACACCAACTCCAAGCTCTCTTTCCTTCCCTCTCACTGTTGTCCCAACCCATACAAATTCCTCTCCCGTGGCTTGCCTTTCTTGACTCACACTCTTCCCCAAGTTGATTGTACTCAACCCCCATGTGCCCAATAACTCTTGGACGTGACCACTCACATGCACCCTCTTACGTGCATTCAATGATTGGCTTTGAAAACACTCAATCAGAAGGATGTGACCACTCACACCCACCCTCTTACATGTATTCAATCATTAGCTTTGGGAACACTCAATCAGAAATCAGAAGGTTCATATACAATTGACAAGTTTAGTAAAATGGGTTAAATTGGTATACATGGGTAATTCCACCTTTGACCCCTCTTGGCCATTATCCTAGACACTTCCCCTCTTGTGGACTAATTCAGCCCCCATCTCTTGTCCATGTCCCCTTAACAACTGGCATCTCTCTTGTCCATGTCCCCAACACCTATATAAGTCTTGACGTAAATCATCCAGCTTGTAGGGTCATTAATTTTCATTTCAGTCAAGGTAAACCAGATGTAAGAATCCTTGGCCTGCACTCATGTTATCTTCTTCATCTTTCCCTTCTCAACGTATTCGCTGACCTCTGGAGAATATGATCTCAGGTTTCTAGTTGTCTTGAAAATATATTTGAATTTCTTCTGTCGTTTTACCCATACTCCAGTCTCCTTAACAAACCCGCACTCCTCTATTCCCTCCAGAGGAAGTAATCCTCTTGGAAGTCCTGCTTCCTGGAGAAGCTCCAACACCTTTTCATTTCTACGTTGGTTTTTGCATCCACCTTTGCTACTTGGGAAGGCATGGTGTGCTCAGGTTATCCAAACCAAGAAGTTGGTTGGTCAATTCTACAATATGTCGAAAGGAGAGGCAGATGCACGCAGCAGGGTGGGAGTGCGCCTTTATTTATGAGTCTGAGATGGGTGGGTAGTACAGGTGTATTGATGAATCCAAAACAACCAAACTTTAATATATCACCTGCTACCCGTTAATGATTTTTAGAGCCCTGTAAACGATGCCCAAAGTCTCAAAATTCCATGTGGCAGTTTGAAAGTTGGTTTTCTGTTTCAATTAAAAGGGATTGCAGGTTTTTGAGATTGATCGTTGGAGATTCAAATTTAAGTTTAAATGCAATTATACGTGATATACAAGGTCTAACGTTTGAGCAAACATATCTATTGTAGAATTTAATGCATCAACCAAGACATAGCCAGTGTATGAAATGAGAGCTAATAATTTCCCATATGATTGTTGTTGCATATTTTAATGCATTGTTGTTTCAGATTTTAATGCATCAACCAAAACATGGAAGGTGCAAGAAATGAGAGTTACTCATATCCCATTAGATTTTTGTTGTAATAAATGTAGAAAAATACTTAGCAAATGGTCAATTCTCTACTCAACAAAGTGAATAAGTTGGAGTAATTGTGTGGGATATTGGGATTTTATAACCTTTTCATTTTTTTTTTTAATTTTATTTAAATTTGAGCTAAAATACAACAAAAATAAGAGCTTTACTTCAACTTAGGTTACTATTTGGTGGTTATTTTTTGTTGAATTAATTTAGAATTTTTGTATGAATATGTTTTGAAACCTTCTATATTAAAGATTTATAAGATATCCAAAGCATATTTAGGTTGGGAGAGAAATATACGATCATCCATCTATAAGATTTAGATGTCCACATGTGAAAAGTGGAGGTGATCATTTCAGAAGTATATGTTAAGTTTTTTCAAACCCAAAATTAAGTTGCTATTATTTAACTAAAT
>SNQJ01S0200157.1:17259-30927 GCA_010110895.2 Picea sitchensis | reverse complement strand
TCCATTGTTCTTTGTCTACAAGAAGGTCCTCCATATTGAGCTTCCATAGCTCAAATTTTTTACCGTTGAAATTCTCTATCTCGATTCTAGAAGAGCTCGACATTCCTCTTTCTACACTCTAATATCCACTGCAAAAGCTCCCACTAAACCCACGTTTATCACAGACCCAAGATAAACTTGATCTATCAAGACCAAGCCAAACCCTCAGCAACAAAGGCGTCTCCTTGAAGCCAAAAACAAGCTCTGATACCACATGTAAGTTTTAAACATATGAAGTAAAGCAATGCATATAGATTCTTAAGCAAAATAGAAAATAATCAATGGCTCATACACATAGTACACAGATATTTATACCGGAAACCCTCAACCAGGGAAAACCTTTCTTATTTTCATTATATCGAATTTGACCATTCACCATACAATATATACAATTTTTTTAGGTATTCTGTAGATACCAAAACCCTAATCCCTTAATCCAGGATTAATTTAGAAAACCGCTAAAAATCCACAAAATCCGATATAGGGATCGTCAGACGCAGTTGTCGAACCTGATGTGCCCACACACAAACATGCAAAGATTATAACATATACCCAACACCTCAAGGTCAACGTAGAAACTCTTGCTCTGTTTCATTGTACGACTTCACTATATCTACTGCAAACTCTGTTCTAAATCCTTCTACAATACTGTCGAGCCAAAAATCTACTGCGCAAGTGAATTTGTTGTTCACATGATGTAACTTCTCAATATGTACTTGAGTCCACTCTAACTGTCGGATCCAGTTCGTTGCATGGCTATCCTTCAACCTTAGTATCCATTCCTGCAATAAGTGTGGAAAATCATAGAAAAAGACTTCATGCAAATCAGTAAACATGTATTTCTCAAGATATTTGTGCGGTGTTACTCTATGGTTTCAGTTATCTTTCTGTGAAAACTCCAGTTCTTTTGTCTTCAACCAGATTTTGATCTCTTCTTTTGTGGCATTCCATGGTCTCAATATCCACTTCTAGTGGCTCATTCTTTTCTCCGTCTTCTCATTCGTTTTAGTATTCTCTTGATCCGCCTCCCGCAAATCTCACGTATCTCTTAACAAATCTTCAACAGATCCCATATACTCAATCCTCTACTATTCCAACCAATGCAAACATAACCATTTGTTGGTTATTTATTATATATCCTGTCTGAGTTTATATCTTCATCTTGAGTGACCTAGGGTTCATGTCTGTTTGAAGTTCCAACAAAGCCTCTTAAACTATCAGCTTTCTTGGTAAACCAGAAGGCAACGCAGTGCACAGAGTGCTCTGTGAAGTCTCACCCGATATAGTCTTAATGGGTGGCTGCAATACCCATGTGTTTGCAACCCATGATTGAGTGGGGATCTGGGAAATGCGCGCTAAGAGTTCTATTTTAAATTATTAACACAATAAACTGTCATCCATGATTATGCATAAAATATAATCAACTCATTCATTTAGCATAACAGAAAATACTGAGATAATAAATAAACACATGCATTCAATCACATAACAAAGGTTTTACCGTGGTTCACCCCCTTTGGCTACGTCCATAAAGATATGGCTCTAATCTCTTTTATTATATAACAGTTCTAAGACTACAACGTCATGTTCTTTACAATTCTTCTCAGTTGGGTCGAGATCTATGGTAAGGCAGACTAGATCACACCAGGCTCCTTAGCCTATAATATAACCCTCAATATCTACCCTCATTATTCCTCTCCAGCTCAACAACTTACAAAATTAAGTCGTATAGAAAAATATTACAACACGTTATCAAAACATGACTTCTCTGGTCTCTACTTATCTGCCCCCCTCTCCTTATATGATACCTAGGTATTTATATTTATACATTTATGGATCTATAGCCATTACAATGTATTGCAAATATTCTAACCCTAACATCGTTAGGTATTCGATGCATGCATGTGTGCTGATCTTCCTTCCAATTGTTGCTTCCCTCGTGCATGCCTTCTTTCCCAAAATAACCTTTCTTTCTACTTTGGCCTGCTTCGACCAGAGACCCATCAAGATCAATAGTTAGGATTATATATCAACTAGGCTCTGATGGATGATCAGGATTGCTCCTCGGAGTCTTCCCATCAGGGTTCTCCATCATCCTTTCCTTGGAATTCTTCAATGGCTATGTGCTCCGATCAATGGTCAAGATCCTACGACACCAACTCTGATCAACGACCATGATAAAATCACCTTTGAAAGGGTTTTAACTTGATAGTGACCCACCCCCTATTACCTCAACCAACTACAGGTTGACATGTGTCTTCCTCGTACACATAGGATCTTTCCATCAACATGACATCACCCTTCCTCTCAATCATGTGTAAGGGTTTCCACGTCGATCAACAGATACGATCATTTAGATCCAACCTCTAATGGATCCAACAGTTGAAAATGACTTATTCCTCAACAATTCCTTGGACATGAGGAATTTTGACCAATGACCAGGATTGTGACGTCGTGTTGGGTCAATGACCACAATCCTCTGATGTAAAAACATAGTTTATTCTTGGATTAAACAGTCTGATTTTGGAATTTAGCGAATATTGGTTTTACTCTAAGGAATTCCTAAGGTTAACTAGTCCATCCCGAGTCTATAAAACCTCCTAAATTGGCTAAGGCTTTTCCCATCGCCATGTAAATAGAGAATTGTTCCCTGCGCATTGTCCATACCTAGACAAGGGCATTTCCAGCCCATGTTGGGTAAGAAACACCAGGTTCAACTAAGCATATGAATGGAATTATATAAAGAACACCTTACACATATAATTAAACATTTTTTCCCTCTGATATGAGATTCATACCTTTATTTTCACTACCCATGTGCATAAATTACGCAATATAGCTACAAGATACACATGAAACACATTTAGGAAAAAACATAACAAAGATGCATAATTCCATCAACAATTACCATGATTGAGAATATATAATTACAGTTCCCAAAAATTATAGTAGTGTATACACAAGTATGATTACGACAGTAATTACTCTTGTCTATAACACAATAATTACCATTCCTGGGCATTTTTTACAACAAAAATATTGTAGTATAATAGAACAAAAAATACCCATAATAAGAATACATAAACATTTACACAATAATTTAAGTAAAAACATAGTGGACACTTATTTGTATAAATGAGCCACCAAATGAATGCATACCTCTAACTTTACTCCCAACCTTAGACTCTGTTGCTTAAAACTCAACAACAGGTCACCCCCAAGTTGGGGCTTATAATCCACTTGGGAAAGGAAATCCTATCCAGTTAAGATATTTCATCAACATCAATATTCTAGTTCAAGTGCCAAGTTTAGCAACCATCCTACAGTCTTTAATTTCCCCACATGATTTTCCAACCTAGGAGGTGTGCCTCTTCGGCTGCCCCACTTCCCTTCTGGGCTTCAGCAACAAGTGGGACATGAAGTCTTGGAGTTATTTAGTTGCATCTTGTCACCCTTGGGAAACAATTCCCAACAACTATCTCATCTGGATATAATTCTTACAAGCCTGACAACCTACCTCTTCAGCGCACATGGGCCTGACACACACCTTTTCAGCTTGATTACAAACAAATCTTGCCTCACGAACCTTAATCAAGTAAGGATATTGTTGGCCCTTGACCAATTTTTGGGGATCCTTGGTCAAGTTTGACCTATTTTGGGACTTTGACAGGTTGTCAAAGGTGGAGTGCAAGTCGAAGTGGAGATCACGGGATCTAGGCCCCTTGTTTAGGGATTTTTGGGTTATGGGCTTATGTAATGAGTATGGGGATGTTGACCCATGGTTTTACCCATGCTTAGGCCTCTCTTGTAATGTATAAATAGATAGGTAGGTGATGTAAGCAAAAGGGTTCCATGTTAAGTGCTAAGGCACTAGACACGAGAACTATGTGTATGATGTTATGCTAAGTGCAAGTGATAGTTGAAAAAGCTTTGTGCATACTTTGTGAAGCTTGCAAGGCTAAGAGAAAGTGACTGTAAGAGACTATGTAAAGGATTTTTGTTGTAACCTAGCTTGGGGAAGGAGGATCTTGCGGGGTGCATGTAGATGATTGATAGAAGAAAATAAAGAGAAGAAGAGTTGGTGGACATAGCCCCAGGCTAGGGGTGAACCACGTATATCATGTGTTGTGGTTTCTTTGTGAATTATCATTATTTTGTTGTTCATATATTCTCAGTGTAGTAATGTATGTTTAGATATATATGATATGATAGCTTAGTGCTTGGTGATGTAAATAAGTTCCAAATCTGATTTATTTTGATGTTCTTAGTGCTTGAATGTGTTGAATCTTGTTGAATACTACGTTGCATTGTAAATAGGGTTTATATGCACTGTACAAAAAGGCTAAGTACTAATGAATGGAAACTTCTAAGTGCTTTGTTAAGGTGTTGTAATCACAGATCTGTGTCCCAACTAGATTGCAGACATCTGAGTCCTACAACTACCCTTGCCTCTACCACGGGTGAGACTTCATCTGCTTCGCAGGTGTTTCCAAAAGGTCTGGTAGTTAGGGTTTTGTTGGTGCGTTGTTGAAGCGTTGAACCCTGGGTCTTCCCCTGTGCCAACAAATGGTTTTTTTGTTAGGACCTAAAATTGTGATTATTGGGAACCGAGGAAAAGAAAGAAAGCTCTATGCATAGATCTATTGCTTAAGTGTGTGGTATTCTACTTGACTATGAAGCTCTGTGCTAAGAAAGGAATCATATCTGAAGAAAAAGAGGTAATATGAGTGAAATGTTTTGTCAAAAAGAGGTTAGATATAGAAGCTTTGTGCTCTGTTAAAGGTAAGATAAGTGAATTTTTTTTTTCAAGAGTATGGATCTAGGTATTTTTGATAAATTTTGTCCTAGTCTGAAAACTAGGGCACAACTAGAAGAAAGAATGTTTAATATCATTATATCTGATAGAAATAATGAAAGATATGTTATTCCTATGCATAGAAAGAATGTTTGGACTAACAAATGGATGCAGGATCCTAGGAAGAAGTTTATGTAGGTTAGCCACCATGATCCTAGTGCACAGTACAAGAAAGGTTGGGGATCATTTAAGAGAGGGAGAGGATTAACGCTTTGTTACAATTGCAGAATATAGGGACACCTTGCTAAGGAATGCCCTGGTAGAATACCTAGTTGTCTTTGTTGTAAATCTATGGACCATGACGTTCTGGATTTCCCTAGAATTATTGCTAAGGTTGAAAGAATGAATATGAGACAAGAAGACCTTGAGGAAGACCAGTAAACTTAGACCATGGAAAACCCCCAGAAAGAATCAGAGAATGTATTGCTACAAATGAAAGAAACCCTGAATGACCATAGAGATATCAACTTATCAGAGATTTTGAAAGAAAAAGAGTGCATAGAAAAAAGAATAGGAGACATCGAAATAGACTGTGTTCTGGATGAGGAAACACAGGTGAATATTATGACAAAAAGAACTTGGGAAATTTTAGGAAATCCTACTATGATTCCTTAATTGGGAGGGATATGATTATTTATAGGAAAGATGATAACCCTGTGGAAGACTTACCCAGACATCTATGAGTGCTCACGAAACTTTGACAAAAGAATAATTTGAGATCGTTAAGTTTGTTGAGAACAACGCCTCATTTTCTATACTACTAGGAAAAACTTGGATTGATAAAGATTAGACCCGAAGAAAAGAGGAGGAAGCTCTAGAACATAAAAAGAAATAACTAAGAGACTTCATGGCTAAGAGAATAGCACACTTACTGGAAGAACAAGAAAACCAGTTGAAGCTACCAAGAACTAGAAATCTGGATGTTGAAGTTGAAAGAACACAAGAATATTTGAAACATCTGTCTGTACAGGAGAGTAGAGAACCTACCCCAGACAGAGAAGAAGTATTTCCCTTGAACCTTAGGAAAGACCACCAACATCGTGAAGTTACTATGCCAAGAGGAGATAAGAATCAGAATGGAAAGAGGAATATCGAGACATGAATCACGGGGAAGAAGGCTAGAAAGCTCAATAAGAAGAAATCAAAGTTGGAGAAATTACAGGAAGTTCCAGAGAAGACTTCACAGAAGAAAGGTCTCCAGAATTTGAACTTCATTGAAATATCAGATTAGCTCAGATTGGCACTTCTCCATGGCGGAGCGATATGACCATTGGAGGCATTATAACCATTAGATTGGCGTTCTTGAATGGTTAGAACAACAATTATGATCATAAATCTCACCATTGGACTATTGGGACCACACTATAATGGACAAAACTGCATTGATGAAGGCCTCTTGTCCATTGGAGGGATCATTTACATCATTGTATAATTATTTCATCGATTGTTGTGCCAAGAACACTTTCATGAATTATATCCGAGCCAACAAGAGAACTCATTGTTATTGCATTGTGCTTACTGAGAATTCACTACCTGTTCTATTGCATTGAGAATTTGTTCATCTACCTGAGTTATCCGATATTGAGCATGCATGTCGGACGAACTTGATGCCATAGAAAAGTCTGTCGAAGGAGTTCTAATCAAAATTATGGCTGAGAAGGTGATGTCCGTCAGAATTCAAGCTTCATCGACGAGAGGAGTGCAAGCCTCCCTGTCGACTACTCATGGATACAGACCACCCTGAGCTGCAACCGAAAAAATAACCAAAGATAGAGATGACTTGGAAAATGCCAATTTAATCCCATCCATCCTGCCCGACTACATCCCCCCTCTAGCTGACACGATGAATTGTGACAGTGTTCCTAGGGACTTCGACTACACCTTGGTTACTGCGTACCTCTTGAAGGGGATACGCACAGGAAAACCACAGTTGGATAAGACCATGACATTAAATATTAGCAACTTAAACCTAGGAGATCGCAAGAACTTCAGCATGCTCACCTCTCATAGGTATTTGTCTAGGACGAAGTGGAAGAAGTCAAGGATAATCCCCTCACGCAATCCACTATTATGAACGTGATGAAAATACCCCATTTTGAAAGGCACCAGGAGGTTAATGCGTGAATTAAGATCATGTTGTCGAGCTTCCATGGTGGCTACCTATGGCTACATAGACACATCACCATTGATCCAGTGCTAATCCATTGGATCACCGGATTGAGAATGCAGGGACCAAACCCGCAATACTTTTACCTAGGAAAGGCTATAGACCGTGCCCTAGTGCAGAAGATTAAAGATACACATGACAATGTGGAGAAGGGGAAGCGAGGCTACAAGGTAGTGTTGGCCCTTGACCAAGTTTTGGAGATCCTTGGTTAGGTTTGACCTATTTTGGGACTTCGACATGCTGTCGAAGATGGAGCACAAGTTGAAGTAAAGATCGCGAAATTTCGGCCCCTTTTTAGGGATTTTTGGGTTTTGGTCTTATGTAACGAGTATGGGGATGTCGGCCCATGGGTTTACCCATGTTTAGGCCCATTTTGTAATGTATAAATAGATGTCTAGGCGATGTAAGAGGAGGAAGATATAGACATCTATTTGATTATGTTCTAAGTGCAAGTGATAGTTGTACATGCTTTGTGCATATTGTGTGAAGCTTGCAAGGCTAAGTGCAAGTGACTTTAAGAGATTGTGTAAAGGCTTTGTGTTGTAACCTAGCTTGGGGAAGGAGGATCTTGTGAGGTGTGTGTAGATCTCCTGTCCTATGTGGAGTAGGACCTTATGGCTCTGTGCATGTAGATGATTGTCAGAAGATAATAAAGAAGACAAAGCATTGGTGGACGTAGCCCCAGGTTGGGGGTGAATCACATATATCTTGTGTTATGGATTCTTTGTGAATCTTTATTATTGCTTTGTGCCTTTGATGTGATTTATGATTAGTGTTGATTATCTTTATGAATGTTAGAAGCATCTGATACAATATCTTAGTGCTCTATAATGTGAATAAATGTAAGATCTGATCTGTTTATTTAGGCTAAGTGATTACATGTGTTGAATCTTGTTGAATATTGTGTTGCGTTGTAATTAGGGTTTATCTGTGATGTAGACAAAGGTTAAGTACTAATGGATGACATCCACTAAGTGATTTGTTAGAGTATTGTAATCACAAATCTGTGTCCCAGCTAAGGTTGCAGACACTGGAGTCCTGCAACCACCCCTGCCTCTACCTCGGGAGAGACTTCATCTGCTTTGTAGGTGTTACCGAAAGGGCCGGTAGTTAGGGTTTTTTTGGTGCGTTGTTGAAGCATTGAACCCTGGTTTTGACCTTGTGACAACAAATGGTCCCCGTAGTGTGCCTTGCTTGCCAATTGATTGCTGGTAAGCTAGTCCGGAAGAACAGACCCACGCAGGTCATGGGGTTTTTTGTTGACCTCGCAAGGAAATGCGTGGAGGGGATACAAATGAATTGAGCAAAGTACCTAGTGAACCAGTTAGACCAAGACTTCCACGAAGCTCAGGATCAGGGCTATGAGTTCCATTTTAGTTGGATGTTGATCCTCATCGCGTTCATAGCTTGGGAGATGCCGAAAGGTGAATCCTTCCGTGAACTAGAGCCATTTGAACCCTTAGCAATGAATTTCACTTCGCTATGGTATTCAAGCGATATGGGAAAACAATGGAAATCAAACATGGTGTTACACACCTACTACCTGCAGTTAAAGAGGGATATTGAGGCTATCCCTCGTATAACACTAAAATTCCTACACAGGTTCAGGCCATTTGTGAAGTTCCACGCATACATACATTTTATCTACATCACTGTGCGTGGAGACAAACAAAAAGAAGTACTACAGAGTTATTACAAACTCACAGAATAGGATTTAGAAGAAATAACTAAGGAGTGGCCTGCAAAGCTCCTTATCCATGTTTACCCCACAGAACTGTCCAACCCTAAATTAATTGAAAGCCCGATGATCACTCATGAAGGGCATGATACACTTGGATCTTGAAGAAGGAAAAATACAGAAGAAATCCAGCAACTGAGTAGTGCATCAGAAGAAACTGCTTTAGACTCACCTGGAGGAGGAGGTGATGACAAAGTAGATAAAGAAGAGAACAATGGAACATAATATCAATAGAAGAAAGGTGAAGTAACACTGCCATAGAATCCCCCTGAAGACGTAGAGCCATCTCACAAAAGAAAGGTTTCTCCCATGAAACCCACATAACAGAAGAAGTCAAAAGATAGTAAGAACAAGCTGCAGACTATGCTCATGCTCGATGAATTTGACTTCATCATCACAGTTGTATCGGACGCCTCAGAAGATATTTTGCAGAAAAATGAAGCTAAGTGAGAGACCATTTATGAGAAAATTGAAACAGAACTATGAGGGGTATAACATGCCCTTCATTCTAGCCACACAATGTCCAGTTCGCCCCCTCCATCAGAAGAAATAGAGTTGGGAGATGAGCCTACCCAAATCCACAAACTAGATGATGCAACTGAAGCCGCCTTCATCATGCACATGAAGAAACAGAAAAGGCCATAGTGGCCCTGAGGCAAGCACAAGAGGAAGTAATAGAGCAATGCAGGTTTGCGCAGTAGGAGAAGGCTACCCTCCAAGCAAAGTTTGAAGCAGAAAAGGTGCAAATCTAGCGAGAGAAAGAACAGTTGCTCATGGAACAGGTTGGAGTAAAAGAAGCAATCAGTAGAGCACTTCACTCTATGACGGGCTTAGAGAAAAAGGAGGAAGACCCAGTGTAGCATCAATTAGCACAGCTTGTTGAAGCCATCCAACTGATTCAATAGAGAATAACATATCTAGAGCTACGAACAGTACCAAGTACTTCACAGGACGTGCAAGACCAAAGAGAAGCCACTGCCTGAAGCATAGTTGAACAGATTAGAGAATTAGATTTGGAATGTCAACAACTTAGCAATAGAAGTGCACATACTTATGATCGACTTACTAAAGACCCTGAATTGAAGACATTGGAGTCACAACTCAAGGAGGAAAAGATGAAAGCAATGATAGTACATGCGTAGTTGAATCTCCTATCATCAGTTGAAAGAATGAAAAGATCTCAGGAACAACGCACTGCTCAACAATAGGTCCATACCATGCAGAGAAAAGTCATGGAAGTGACTCAGAGGCTCCAGCCAATCCAGGATGCAGCTTGCCAACTATTTGAGGAGATTGAAGGATGAGGAGAAGAGCTAGAACAAGTAGTCACTTCAGTCAAATAATGCTTACAGGGACCTATGAACAAGGCAGTTCTTTAGGAGTTCGTCAAGAAGGAAGCCTTGGTGCAATAGTAGGTTGAAGAAACTCGAGCCAGGCTTGAAGATTTTGAAGCAGAGCTACCCAGATCAGAGTGACTCGGGATGAGTCACAGGTGAGTGTTGGGGGCCTGTTGTCTCTTGACCAAGTTTTGGAGATCCTTGGTCAGGTTTGACCTATTTTTGGACTTTGACAGGCTTTCAAAGATGGAGCGCAAGTTGAAGCAGAGATCGCGGAATCTCGGCCCCTTTTTCGGGATTTTTGGGTTTTGGGGTTATGTAATGGGTATGGGAATGTTAACCCATGGGTTTACCCATGTTTAGGCCCATTTTGTAATGTATAAATATATGTCTAGGCAATGTAAGAGGAGGACGACATAGACCTCTTTGTGATGATGTGCTAAGTGCAAGTGATAGTTGTAAATGCTTTGTGCATACTGTGTGAAGCTTGCAAGGCTAAGTGCAAGTGACTGTAAGAGAATATTGTGTAAAGGATTTGTGTTGTAACCTACCTCAGGGAAGGAGGATCTGGTGAGGTGCACGCAGATCTACTATCCTATGTGGAGTAGGACCTTATGGCTCTATGCATGTAGATGATTGACAAAAGATAATAAAGAAGACGAAGAGTTGGTGGATGTAGCCCTAGGCTGGGGGTGAACCACATATATCATGTGTTATGGTTGCTTTGTGCATATTGATTATTGCTTTGTGCCTTTGATGTGATTTATTCTTAGTGTTGATTATCTTTATGAATGTTAGAAGCATCTGATATAATATCTTTGTGCTTGGTAATGCAAATAAAAGCCAGATATGATTTGTTTATTTAGGCTAAGTGCTTACATGTGTTGAATCTTGTTGAATATTGCGTTGCGCTGTAATTAGGGTTTATCTGCGCTGTAGACAAAGGTTAAGTACTAATGAATGACATATACTAAGTTCTTTGTTAGAGTATTGTAATCACATATCTGTGTCCCGGCTAAGGTTGTATACATTGGAGTCCTGCAACACCCCTGCCTCTACCTCGGGTGAGACTTCATCTACTTCGTAGGTGATGCCAAAAGGGCTGGTATTTAGGGTTTTGTTGGTACATTGTTGAAGCAATGAACCCTAGGTCTGCCCCTGTGCCAAAAAGTAGCCTCCATCCATAATGGTGCAGTGTGCCTTCCTTGCCAGTTTATTTTTGGTAAGCTAGTCCGGAAGAACAGACCCACCTAGGTCACATGGTTTGTTGTTGACCTCGCAAGAAAATGCATGGAGGGGCTACAAATGAATTGGGAAAAGTACTTAGTTAACCAGTTAGAAAAAGACTGACGCGAAGCTAAGGATTAGGGGTATGAGTTCCATTTTAGTTGGTTGTTGATCCTCATTGTGTTCATAGCTTGGGAGATGCTGGAAGGTGCGACCTTCTCTGAAATAGAGCCTTTTGAACCCTTAGCCGTGAATTTCACCACACTCTAGTATTCAAGAAATATGGGAAAAAAATGGCAGTCAAACGTGGTGTTCCACACCTATTACCTATAGTTAAAGAGGGCTATTGAGGTTGTCCCTCGTATGACACTGAACAACCTACACAAGTTCAGGCCATTTGTGAAGTTCCACGCTGACAGACATTTTATCTATATCATTGCGCGTGGAGACGAACACAAAGAAGTACTATAGAGTTATTACAAACTCATAGAGGAGGACCTAGAATAAATAACTAAGGAATGGCCTACAGAGCTCCTTATCCCTGCTGACCCCACAGAACTGTTCGACCCTGAACTAATCGGAATCCCAGTGGTCACTCCCTGATCTAAAAATGAAGAAGACTTGAAATCTTGAAAATATTTGCAAGTAAAGTTTATGTGTTAAAAGAAAATGGATCAACTTTGCAACACATCATTAATGGATTTACTCATTTAAGACACAATAAACAACGGCATAATCAATCAACATAAGCATATAAACATAACAAATGATAAAGGAGTTCACCCCTCTCTTGGGCTACATCTCCTGGTCCAGCTTCCAATGGATCATTATTATTAATTTCTCAAAGTGCTCAAAAACATGCTTTACAATGCTCAAATTGACCAACAGACTGCTCCAATGGCTTCAGAGCGTCCAAAAACCCCTAGCTGGGCTTTTTCGGCACCTCGTTTGGCCAAAAAACAAAGAATTTAGGCTTCCTAGAAGTCCCCCCTTCAAGCTTGTTGTCTCTGCATCTACAAATCGCACCCTTGTTCATTCAACCTAGCACACATGCTATTTAAAGCGTAAAAACCCAGCACCGAACGCAACCATGCAAACGGTGTGAACTGTAGGACGGTTATGGGCGTGCCAGCCCCTAACCGCCTAGCTCTCAGGCACATGAGGGTCATATGACCGACCACATATATAAAAAGGGCTAGCCAACAACTAAGCACCAAGTGTCGGGTGCATGGACCACCCATAGAAACCGTGCTAACCGTTTGAATAAACAAATGCGTGCCAGCTATTACATTGGGTCATATGGAATAAAAAGTGTGCGATCGAGGGCTCCATTTAAAATACAACTCCCACGCGTGCCCACCATATGGTAAGTGGTCACATATATTAAAGCATAGAACCGTGGGTCGGGGCTAAGCCCCGGCCTGACCCCCTGCCATTTACAACATAAATCGAATTTAAATACATTTAAAAACATATGGTTAATAAGAAACACCGTGTGGGCTAGTGGTATCCCACACTCTACCAAAGCACGAAGCCAAAGGGGAGGTCCGGGGTTTGACACCCACGGACCCCATACAATTTTAAACAACAACCAATAGCCAATAGCGGGGTGCCATGTGGCAGCCCATGATTGGGCCACATGGCACCATACCATTGACCAAAAATGATGCCATGTGTCACAACCTAATTCGACCACATATGCCAATAAAAAAATGCCACATCATCACATACCACATCAGCATACGGTCATACGGTCTCTACCACATCAGCTTGTACATACTGCATAGTCAACATCCTTTTTTTTTGCCTGTTTGACAATCCGAACAGATCGCGATATCTCTCACTCCCAACATCCGTTTGAGATGAAACGAGTTGTGTTGGGTTCGTAATGATGAGGCCTACGCTCTCATTTGATTTGAAGTGATTCCGAGCACTTTGAATTTTTGAGCAAAATTTGATCCCTTGATCACACCTCCCCATTGGGAAGCTTTTGGACCTCCAAAAGACTATTTTCAGTCTATGTGAAGATGAGGGTATAGTTCCCTCACACTTCCAACCTCAATCCACTTGGCTTTGCTTGGATTGGTACATTTAAGACCAACTCGAAGATGCTCCACATTTCCTCATTTTGAAGTTTTCATTTCCCTGTCAAGGATGGTGTCTTCATGCAGTTCTGTAAGATATTATGGGGAAAAATCATATATAGAAGGAATTTGAACATGCTCTCCATGATCATCAATCAACGGAGGCTCATACAATTTCAAATTCTCCACATTAACAACTGCATACATTTGCATATAAGGAG
>SNQJ01S0200157.1:0-16103 GCA_010110895.2 Picea sitchensis | reverse complement strand
CTCTGATACCAACTTGATCTAAAAATGAAGAAGACTTGAAATCTTGAAAATATTTGCAAGTAAAGTTTATGTGTTAAAAGAAAATGGATCAACTTTTCAACACATCATTAATAGGATTTACTCATTTAAGACACAATAAAAAACATCATAATCAATCAACATAAGCACATAAACACAACAAATGATAAAGGAGTTCACCCCTCTCTTGGGATACATCTCCTGGTCCAACTTCCAATGGATCATTATTATTAATTGCTCAAAGTGCTCAAAAACGTGCTTTACAATGCTCAAATTGACCAACAGACTTCTCCAATGGCTTCAGAGTGTCCAAAAACCCCTAGCTAGGCTTTTTCGGCACCTCGTTTGGCCAAAAAATGAAGAAGTTAGGCTTCCTGGAAGTCCCCCCTTCAAGCTTGTTGTCTCTACATCTACAAATTACACCCTTGTTCATTCAACCTAGCACACATGCTATTTAAAGCATAAAAACCCAGCACTGAATGAAACCGTGTAAACGGTGCGAACTGTAGGACGGTTATGGGCGTGCCAGCCCCTAACCACCTAGCTCTCAGGCACATGAGGGTCATATGACCAACCGCATATATAAAAAGGTCTATCCAACAGTTAAGCGCCAAGTGTGGGGCGCATGGACCACCCATAGAAACCGTGCTAACCGTTTGAATAAACAAATGTGTGCCAGCTATTACATTGGGTCATATGGCATAAAAAGTGTGCGATCGGGGGCTCCATTTGAAATACAACTCCCGCGCGCGCCCACCGTATGGTAAGTGGTCACATATATTAAAGCATAGAACCGTGGGTCGGGGCTAAGCCCCGGCCCAACCCCCCACCATTTACAACATAAATCGAATTTAAATACATTTAAAAACATATGGTTACTAAGAAACACCATGTGGGCTAGTGGTATCCCACACTCTACCAAAGCACGAAGCCAAAGGGGAGGTCCGGGGTTCGACCCCCACGGACCCCATACAATTTTAAACAACAACCAATAGCCAATAACGGGGTGCCACGTGGCAGCCCATGACTAGGCCACGTGGCACCATACCATTGACCAAAAATGATGCCACGTGTCATAGCCTAATTCAACCACATTTGCCAATAAAAAACTTCCATGTCATCACATGCCACATCAGCGTACGGTCATACGGTCTCTGCCACGTCAGCCTGTACGAACTGCATAGTCAACATCCTTTCTCTCACTCCTGATGTCCGTTTGAGACAAAATGAGTTGCGTTGGGTTTGCAACGATGAGACCTACGCTCTCGTTCGATTTGAAGCAATTCTGAGCACTTTGAATTTTTGAGCAAAATTTGATCCCCTGATCACTCACGAAGGGTATGATACACCTAGAACTAGTAGAAGGAAGAAGTCAGAAGAGGTAAAGAAGTTGAAAAATGCATCTGAAGAGATTGCTTCAGAATCACCTAGTAGAGGAGGTGATGACGAAGTAGACAAAGAAGAGAACAATGGGAAAGAAGATCAACAGAAGCAAGGTGAAGTAACACCACCACATAATCCCCCTGATGAAGCAAAGTCATCTAACAAAAGAAATGTTTCTCCCACGAAACCCACATCGTGGAAGAAGTCAAAAGCTATTAAGACCAAGCTCCATATTGTGCTCATGCTCAATGACTTCAACTTCATCATCACAGTTGTATCAGATGCCTCGAAAGATCTTTTGCAGATAAATGAAGCTAAGCAAGAGACCATGTATGAAATAATTGAAGTATAACTGCGAGGGGTACAATAGGCCCTTCACTCCAGTCACGTAGTGTCCACTTTTCCCCCACCATCAGAAGAAACAGAGTTGGGAGATGAGCCTACCCAACTCTGTATACTAGTTGATGTGACCGAAGCTCACCCTCATCATGCACAGGAAGAAATAGAATAGGCCACAGTGGCCCTGAAGCAAGCACAAGAGGAAGTTATAGAGCAACACCGAGTTGCGCAGCAGGAGACAAATGACCTCCAAACAAAGTTCGAAGAGGAGAAAGTGCAAATCTAGCATGAGAAAGAACAATTGCTCGCGGAGTGGGTTGTATTAAAAGAAGCAGTCAGTAGAGAACTTCTCTCTATGACAGGCTTAGAGAAAAAGGAGGAAGACCCAGTGGAGAATCAAGTAGCGCAGCTTGCTGAAGCCATCCAATAGCTTCAACATAGAATAGCAGATCTAGACCTACAAATAGTACCAAGTACTCTGCAGGACATGCGAGACCAAAGAGAATCCATTGCCCAGAGTGCAGTTGAGAGGATCAAAGAATTAACTTTGGAATGTAAATAGCTTAGCAGTAGAAGTGTGAAAACTTACGAGTGACTTACTGAGGACACTGAACTGAAGACAATGGAGTCACAGCTCCAGGAGGAAAAGAATCAAGCAGTGACAGTACAGGCACAGTTGAAGCTCTTGTCAGTAGTTGAAAGAATGAAAATATCCCAGGAACATCGCACTGCTCAGCAACAGGTCCATACCATACAGAGAAAAGTCATGGAAGTGACTCAGAGGCTCTAACTAGTCTAGGATGAAGATTGCTAACTGTTTGAGAAGATTGAAGGCCGAGGAGCAGAGCTGGAGCAAGTAGTCACTTTAGTAGAACAACTCTTAGAGGGACCTGTAAATGAGGAAGTTATTCAATAGTTCGTCGAGCAGGAGGCCTTGGTGAAGCATCAGGTCGAAGCAGCTTGAGCGAGGCTCGAGTATTTTGAGGTGGATCTACCCAGATCAGAGTGACTCCGGATGAGTCACAGGTGAGTGTTGGGGGCCTATTGACCCTTGAACAAATTTTGGAGATCCTTGATCAGTTTTGACCTATTTTGGGACTTCGACAGGCTGTCGAAGGTGGAGCGTAAGTCTAAGTGGAGATAACAGGATCTTGACCCCTTGTTTAGGGATTTTTGGGTTTTGGGCTTATGTAATGGGTATGGGGATGTTGGCCCATGGGTTTACCCATGCTTAGGCCTCTCTTGTAATGTATACATAGATAGCTAGGTGATGTAAGCAAAAGGGTGCCATGTTAAGTGCTAAGACACTAGACACGAGAACTATGTGTATGATGTTATGCTAAGTGCAAGTGATAGTTGAAAATGATTTGTGCATACTGTGTGAATCTTGCAAGGCTAAGTGCAAGTGAATATAAGAGATTGTGTAAAGGCTTTGTGCTGTAACCTAGCTTGGGGAAGGAGGATCTGGTGGGGTGCACATAGATCTCATGTCCTATGTGGAGTAGGATCTTGTGGCCCTGTGCATGTAGATGATTGACAGAAGACAATAAAGAGAAGAAAAGTTGGTGGGCGTAGCCCAGGCTAGGGGTGAACCACGTATATCATGTGTTGTGGTTGCTTTGCGCATTATGGTTATATTATTGTTCATATATGCTTAGTGTAGTAATGTATGTTTAGATGTATCTGATATGATATCTTAGTGCTTGGTGATGTAAATAAGTACCATATCTGATCTATTTTGATGTGCTTAGTGATTTAATGTGTTGAATATTGTTGAATACTACACTGCATTGTAATTAGGGTTTATCTGCACTATAGACAAAGGCTAACTACTAATGAATGACAACTGCTAAGTGCTCTATTAAGGTGTTGTAATCAAAGATCCGTGTCCTAGCTAGGTTGCATACATCTGAGTCCTGCAACCACCCTTGCCTCTACTGTGGGTGAGAATTCATCTGCTTCGTAGGTGTTGCCAAAAGGGCTGATAGTTAGGGTTTTTTTGGTGTGCTTTTGAAGCATTGAACCCTGGTTTTGCCCCTGTTCCAACAGAGATGATAGCCAGTACATACATCCACAACAGGGAGATGGTATGAATGATGGAGAGAAGGATCGAATGATGGAGTTAGTGAATGAATGATTGATATCCCCCCGAAAATGCACTAAGGTTTGTTATTTTATTTGCATGTTCATGAAGTTCCACTTTTCACTTCGCAAACTCTCTTGAACCCACCTGGTGATTCCTTCCTTCCTTTTGGAAACTTAGGATAAATTGGTATATCCCACAAAGCAACTTTAGGAAATATTTAATAATATTTCCCTTGGATTAAGCCCATATGTCTTAGCTCCCTTCCTACACCCTTAGCACCCCTTTCCCATCTAGAGGAATTTATCCCACCAAACTCTTCTTGTCAGGATGATCTGCAGCAATGATGTTTTTCCATTAAAATTAGAGTGGTATTACATAATAAAGAATAGGTTCATTGGCCCAAAAATTTCTTGGCTCACCAAGCTATGTGCACAAATGTAATTACATTTCAATTGGGGTTTATCCTAGGGGTATTAATAAAATTGTAACGTACCCACCCACCCACAGACTAGGAATGCTACTTCAAGCCCGCTTCTGAGCTAATTTCAAATTTTGGGAAATTTTAATTAATAAAGATGCATGAAATACTCACATGCATAGATCGATATTCATGCTACCACATAAAATAAATGAACCATATGTCATGCACCATAATAACCAACAAGTATGCATATTATAGATAGAGATTTCATAGATAAATAAATACACAACAGAATAAATACATAGGTAAATAAAGCCATGACAGAGAGTACTTATCTTTCATGAAATGAATCACCAACTGGATGCAAACCAAGGACATTCCACCCAACTATAGAAATTGTTGTTCCAAGTCTCAACAACAATGTCACACCTGAGTGAGGGCTATGAATCCATAAGGACGGTTCCAGGGTGTCACTCAACTTCGCAAACTAGTCAGTACTAAATCTCTCACAAGATTTTCAACACCCACAACAATCCAAAGTACACCATCTCTCTTCTACCCATCCTACACAACCCAAGAGAATGGACTCCCTTATCTACCATGCAGTCCCTCAGGCTACCCATATCCTTCTAGGGCTCCAGTGCATCTGGTCAAGAATCTCCATGTTGGGACTCTTGGGATTTGTAGCTGCGAGCAAAAGTTAACACATGCCAAAGCATCTCAATCATGCAAGAATTAATTCATGGCTGGAATACACCAGTAGTCATTACGGTCGACCAAACCATGGCTCCTCTCCACCAATTCGTTTTCCTTTCCCAAGCCAAAACACCAATGAGGAAAGACGAGTGGGTCAAAGAATGAGTGGAGAGAGAACAAAATGAAAGGCATGAACAACGAACAATGAGGGAGTGAGTGAGTGAAGAATAAACAACCCCAAAAATAGACCAAAGATGGGTTTATGTATTTCTTGGAAATAAGGAACCACTTGTCCTTCCCCCAAGAAGCTCATGTAATTGTTATTCTCTATTGAAAAAAAAATAGGTAAATAAAATACAAAATAAATACATAGCGCCTCAAGCCCCCTCTCTTGTGGAATCATAGCCCCCTATAACTCTTGTCCTTGTCGACCTAGCAACCAGTGATGTGTTTATTATTAATAATGATCAAAACATTACATTTCCTAGGCACACTTGTCTCTTTTAATAGTTTGGGGCACTTTTCCCTTTCATAAATTAATAATATACCTTATTTAATACGGAGCTCAAAATTGGGGTATTACATTTCCCTCCCCCTTATTTTGGCACTGTCCTTAGTGCATATACAAAAAAAGAATCAAAATTCCAAATTTTGTTCAAAAAGTTGCGGGTACTCTACCCACATGGCATATTCATGCTCCCAAGTAGCATCCCCAGGACTGTAGCAGGTCAACTAGACTTTTAGTATCTCTATAACTCGGTTTAGGAGTATTTTGAATTTTTTTTCCAATATTCGCATTGGCTGGACCTGAAAGCCTTCCTCTGCCTCTACCTGAATCATATTCCAATCAATAACATGGATAGGATCATGTACATATTTTTTTAGAAAAGAGACATGAAATACATTATGCACATTCATGGAATAAGGCAATGCAAGCATGTATGCAACTCACCCTATTTTGTCCAATATTTCAAATGGACCACAGAATTTGGCTTCTAGCTTTGTACAACTTCCCAACTTCAAAGAGATCTTCTTGGGATTCACTTTTAAAAGAACATTCTCCTTGATCCATATTTTATGAGAAAAATGAAATTAATACAGATTATTAAAATATTCTTAACACAAAATAGAAGAGATACAATAAAACTGGTTTTCTATTCAATAAGGAAATAAGACGAAACTGTAAAATGCAGTGGAAAACAAGCTTGTTGGAATAGTGGTAGGCTATCTCTAAGAAGAGATGTGATAGTTGCGCTCATTCATAAGAAAATCATTACAATGAGGATCTGAAGGCCTTTTTACAATAAACAAGAATGTCAAAAAACCCTAGACATCCAAAAACCTAACCCTAGGAGATGAATCGCCAAAAGTCATGTGGGCCCCGTTTGGGTAAGTTAGTACATCAACTTCTCGGGGTCGTAACTTTTGCATACCATCTCTATTTTAGACGCACGATATCCCATTGGAAAGGTCATTTTCAACTACGACGAGCCCTAAAAACGTTGTTTAGGGCCTCAAAACGGCCCCGCAAGTTAGGGACCCGAAAACTAGGAAAAAACTTGCCAAACTCGAAAACTGCCAAAATGAACTAGTTGGAATAGGTGGGAAGCCACCAAAATCCATCTAGATAAATCATCCCCCCTTGGGAATAAATGGTCTCCATTGCATTGATCTCCCCCATCAGATAAGGAAATTTCTGCTGAATTTGGCCCCGGGTAAGCCACTTGCCTTGGTGTAGGAGTTGCCCTGCTTTGACAACTCGATAAAGTTGGATCCTTTGTTGTCGGGTTCCCTTGATATGTGTGTCCACAATACGATCATTGGATGCATGTTTCATTCAGTCAGGGTTGAGCTCTGTTGGTGTCAACTTCTTTGTTATCTCTAAGGTTTCCAATAATGGTGGGAAATATGGCCAAAGGAGAGCCACGTTGAAGACTGGGTGCAGGCCAAGGAAAGTGGGAATGTTGAACAGCCTTGGTGATGGTGTATGGCCCATACCGGAGTGGCAGAGGCTTCCGATGGGGCCTTGTAAGGTGTTATTTTTTGCCCACCTGAAACTTATGTGGCACCCAGTGTTGATCATGGAGCTGCTTGAACTTGGCATTGGACTTCTGTAAAATATCCTGAACCTATTGGCAGATGTGTTGGATCCGCTCAATGAACTGGGTGGATTTTTCATCTTCTGGTGGAGCAAGGGATGAGTTGGCCGAGGTGGTCTCTAGGGGTAGTGCAACATCCATGGAGCCTAATGGTTGGAATCCCAACCCCACCTGAAAGGGCTTGTGGTCAGTTGAGCTATGCAGGGATCGATTGTATCTATGTTGGACATAGGGAAGACTCTAATCCCATGTATAGGGGTCCTTGGAATTGTACATGCATAGGATATGTACGATCATCCAATTGACGACCTCAGTTTGGCCATTTTTCTGGGGGTGGAAGGCAGTGGATTTGATGAGCTTGGTATCCAACAGTGACCAAAGGCTCGACTAGAATGTGTTGAAGAAATGACTATCCCGATATGAGACAATGGTTTGTGGGATCCCAAAGTGTACCCTGATGTGCTGAAAGAATAGCTTGGCAGTGGCCTCTGTAGTGATGTTCTTCTTGCAGGCAACCATAATCACCATCTTAGAAAAGCGATCAACAACCAAAAAAACACAGTCATTTCCCCTCTTGGTGGACGGGAGGCCCGACATGTATTCCATTGAGATGGATTCCAATGGATTTTTAGGAGTAGGAATAGGGGTGTATAGGCCTTGTTTCTAGGTGGTCAGCTTGGAAATAGCACAGGTGGTGCAGGACCTAATATACTTTTCGATATCATGTTGAAGTTTCAGCCAGTAGAAATGTTTCTGCAGCACTGCCACTGTCTTTTCGACACCAAAGTGTCTTGCCACCTGACTGTAGTGAGCTTCTCAAATCAGCTTCGCACGCTCGCTTGATGGAATGCAAAGATGGCCTAGATGACACAACAATCTATACTGAAGATGGAAATTAGTGACCATTGAGTTTGCTCCCAACATTTGGTAGGTGGTGGAGAAGTCAGGGTCTGTCTCATAGAGGTGGGGCCATCTGGAGGTCTCATGTCTGCAAGAGTCTAGCACCATGGTGAGTGTCATGACTGGAGGTTGGCTGAGGAAATCATCAACTCGGTTGGTACTTCTTGTTTTATACTTGATGTTGAGGTGGAATTGTTGTAAGTATGTGGACCACTTATGATGGCAATCATTCTGCAATTTTCCTTGGGTCTACATGAACTGTAGTGGCTTGTGATCAGTGTGGATGATTGTCTCCTTCCCTAGAATGTAATGTCTCCACTGGCGGAAGGCTTCCACAATGGAGTACATTTCTTTGTCATAGTTAGGGTATGTATGAACAACATCTGATAGTGTCTCACTATGATACACCACGGGGTGGCCGTGTTGACGGAGAACGACGCCCACAACATAGTTTGAAGCATCTATCTTGATCTCAAAGGGATGTTGTAGGTCTAGTAATGAAATTACTGGGGAGGAGCACAAACGCTGCTTCAAGTCATCGAAGGATTTTTGTTGGGATAGGTCCCACACAAATGTTTCCTCACCTCCACCTCGTGTTACTTGGCTGAGGTCCCATGCGATATGAGATAAACCCAACACGAACCTGCGATAGAAATTGGCGAGGCCCAAGAAGCTCTGAAGCTCAGTGAGTGTGGTTGGGGCTGGCCAGTAATGTATGACCTAGATCTTGGCTGGATCCACATGCAAACCATGTTGACCAATGATGTAGCCTAAGTAATGGAAATTTCCCACGTCGAAGGAACATTTTTCCAAGTTTGCATATAGTTTGTGCTATCGCAGGGTGTGCAAAACCTGTTGAATATGCTGCAAGTGTTCCACCCAAGTCTTGTTGTAGATGAGGATTTCATCCAGATACACCACTTCAAAAGTACTAGTGAAAGGTCATAGGATATCGTCCATCATCCTTATAAAATTTATTGGATCATTTGTCAAACCAAAGGGCATGACCAACCATTCAAAAATACCTTCTTTAGACTTGAAGTTTGTCTTCCATACATCTGTTTTTTCTACTGGGACCTGGAGGTAGCTAGACTTCAGATCAATCTTACTAAAGTATTTTTCCCCCATGATCTAATCAAGGAGGTCACCGATTCAGGGAATCAGGTACCAGTTCTGGACTGTGATTTTATTCAGGGCTCGATAATCAATGCATAGTCACCAGGTCTTGTCTTTATTCTGCACCACTACGATTGGGATCCCACAAGGCGATGAGATGGGACGGATGTTCCCCTTGTGGATTAGTTCTTGTATATTCCTCTTGATATCCTCATTTTCTAATAGAGAGCGGCGATAGACCGGCCCATTGGGTAGCGGTGTGCCTGGTGTTAAATCGATGGGATGCTTGACCTGGCAGTGTAGAGGTACCCTGGTAGGAGAGGAGAAGATATCTGAGTATTCTTCCATGACCTTATCCACTTGCTTCTATTGTGTGGAGAGATAAAACGCAGAGGCCCTGGATGTGGCTGTGATCTTTCACTTACTCTGAGATCGAATCACGAAGAAGACAAATTTCCTGGTCTGAGAGATGACCTTCCTACATTGCTTGGTAGAGATCAAGGAAATAGCACTAGGAGGGACTACCTGGGGTATCTTGTAGAATTTCCTGTTCAAAGTAATAATAACATTATGAGGCCTAGACTCATATTCAACATTATTTTTCCATAAATAAGGTTGGCCCAAAAGAACATTACAAACTTCAAGAGGAGAAAAATCACACAATACCTCGTCTTTGAAGGGCTTGATGTCGTATGACAGTTGACACTATTGGCTAATGCAGAGATCACTTCCTTGGTGGAGCCATCCAATGGTGCAGGATTGTGGGTGCGACATTGTCAGCAGGGCCAGCCGCTTGAAGACCTTTGCTGAGATGAAGTTTTTCTGTCTACCACTATCAACAATGAAGTGCAGTAGGGTTCCTTTTACCCACATATACAAATGGAAAAGGTGCTCGCCTTCTTCTGGCTCATCTGGTTTACCAGGCTGGAGATTGGTGGTAGCAATGGTGGAACTGGGTTCCATGTCAATGATCTATATTCCCCTTTCTGGTTCTGAATCATAGTCATAACTTGCATCTGATTCAAAGGCTTTCACTTCGGCCACTAGTGACTGCTTTTAGTGGAAATCAAGAGTTTTATGCCAAGGGCTCTTATGGAAGTCCCACCACTTCCCGGTATCCTTCTTTGTATTTTCGGTGTCCTTCTTTGCTTGTGGCTTGGACTGGTTGTCCTGATAATTTCCATATTTTCTCTATCCTTTGTTCTGTAGGTTGGGGCCACCCTTTACTAGTTTTTGCTGTGAGGGGTTCCCAGGCCCAAATTGTCGCATCTTTGTTTGAACTTCTGCTCAATTTTGACGACATATCGATAGGTCTCTCCTAAAGATGATATTTCCATAAATTCCATTTCGGTCTAGATGCACCTATGTAGAGAACCATGATACTTGAGCACTAGATGTCGCTTGGAATCTTTGATACCTAGCTTGTTGCTCAGGGTATGGAAGATATTTGTGAAATATGGCACTGCTTGGTCTCTTTCTTGCCACAGTGTGGTCAATTTGGTATACAAGTCGTCATAACTTCCGACAGGGTAGTATTGTTCCTTAATAGAATCCTTGAAGGATTTCCAAGTGGCCACTACTATAAATAATGAGGTTTCCTATGTTTCCTTTTGCTCACAGAAAGTTTCCCACCAATATTTGACATGGGGAATGACTTTGAGGAGCGCAAAAGTAATATTTTCTCTATTTGAAAAGTTATGGAAAATCAAATACCCTTATAGTAGATTCAACCACTTGTCTACAACATATGTGTCCATGTGACCTTCAAATATAGGAATATCTAAGTTGATTTGTACCTTGAAGGGGGCAGTGCCTCAACTCGAGGAAGATGTGTCGCCTATTGGTAGTTGCTGAAGGATTTGCATGAAACTATCCACATATCATTCCTCTGTTACGTGAGGGCTTCCTCAAGAAACATTTTGAAAGGATATCATGTCTTGTCATATTTATTTTCTCCTTCCATGAGAGGTCCTTTGGGCATGCGAGAGATTTTGTCCTCAAGAGAAACAAGCTCGAGACCCAATTCTTTGTACCCTGACCTCATTGGGGACATGCATTAAGACGACAAGGAGTAGACCACTCTGATACCACTGATCCAGATTTCATGATTAGAAAAAAGTGAATACATATTATTAAAATATACTTAACATAGAATAATAGAGATACAATAAAACTAGTTTTATATTCAATAAGTAAATAAGTTGAAACTGTAAAATGCAGCAGAAAACAAGCTTGTTGGAATGGTGGCGACTTATCTCTGAGAAGAGATGTGATGATTGTGCTCACTCACAATAAAATAATTGCAATGATGCTCTGAAGGCCTTTTTACAATAAACAGGATTGTCAAAAAACCCTAGACACCCAACAACCTAACCGTAGGAGATGAAGCGCCAAAAGTCATATGGGCCCCATTTGGGTAAGTTAGTACATCAACTTCCCGTGGTCGTAACTTTTGCATACGATCTTCATTTTAGGTGCACGATAGCTTGTTGGAAAGGTCTATCCAAGGAATACACATTTTGTCTCTATTTATCAAAGATCATTTTCGACTATGGTGAGCCGTAAAAACGTTGTTTAGGGCCTAAAAAACAACCCCGCAAGTCAAGGACCCGAAAACTAGGAAACAAAAATTGCCAAAATGAACTAGTTGGAATAGGTGGGAGGCCACCAAAATCTATCTGGATCACTCCCCACTTTAAATTCTCTAGTTGTCTTGTTCTTATCTACATAAATTTTCTATCTATCTTGAGTTGCCTTAAATTTTGCTTAATTTTAACCATCTGGTCTTCCATGTCCTTGAGCAATTATGGCCCAAGTACCACTTTATCTGTTGGGTTGTATCAACTCACTGGAGTATTTCATTTCCTACCATACAAAGCTTCAAATGGGCTCATTTTCAATGAATCTTGATACCCATTATTATAGGCAAACTCAACCAAGTGCAAAATTTTCTCTCTTAGATGGCTTATCCATCACATATATTCTCAACATGTATTCAATTACTTGGTTGACTCTCTCCCTCTTCCCATTTGACTGTGGATGGTATGATGTGATAAAGTTAAGATTTGTACCAAATCCTTTAAACAATCCCCTCCAAAAATTTGAAGTTAAATTTGTGTCTATGCTTGAGACAATTGCCTTAGGTATCTCAAGCAACCTAGCAATCTCCCTCATGTAAATTTCTGCAATATTATCTATTGTATGAGTCATTTTTATAGGAACAAAATGAGAAGAATTTGTCAATTTATCAACCACTACCATGATTGAATCATGTTGTCTTGTTGTCTTGAGAAATTTAGTTATAAAATCAATGGTTACCACTTTCCATTTCTTCTCTGGAATGGGTAATAGTTGTAGCAAACTCGTTGGGTGCTTATGCTCATCCTTCACTCTCTGACATTCCATACATATGGAAATGTAATCAACAACATATTTTTTTCATTCCTGGCCAAAAGAATTGGCTTCTTACTGCTGCAATTGTTTTCTAGTAACTGGGATGTTCGGCATATGGAACATTATGCATTTCTTTTACTACCAAATTCCTAAGTTCTTCGGAACTAGGAACATAAATTATTTTTTTATGCATAAGTAATCTATCTTCCTCCATGTCATATTCTTCAATTTTGTTTTGTATATTTTCCTGCTATAATCTTTCTTTTACCTGTAGGTAATGTTGATCTGTGACAACAACATCTAAAATTATGCTCTTTAAATATGACTGGTGCATACTAACAGCTATAGCATGTATGGTATGTACTCATCTACTAAGTGCATCAACCACTTTATTTTCTTTTCCTTTGATATGCTTGATTTCAAAATCATATTCACTTAAAAATTCCAGCCATCTCATCTACCTAGAGTTTAAATTTGGTTGTTCAAAAAGATATTTTAGACCATTGTGGTTTGTTCTTAATTCAAATCTCTTCCCCATGAGATAATTCCTCCACATATTCAATGCATTAAAAATGGAAACAAGTTCCAAGTCATGTGTGGCATAGTTCCTCTCATGTTCTTTAATATTTTTGGAATCATAACCAATGACATGTCCATTTTGAGTGAGGAATCCACCAAGTCCTTCCTTGCATGCATCTGTACATACCACAAAAATTCAATTTGAGTCAACAATCTTTAAAACAGGTGCACTAGTAAGTAATTCTTTCAACATATTAAAGCTATCTTCACACTTATATGTCCATTCAAATTTAATTCCCTTCTTTTGCAAGGAAGTGATGGGATGAGAAATCTTAGAGAACCCTGTTATAAATCTTCTGTAGTAACCATCTAATCCCATAATAGATCTAAATTCTAAAACATTCCTGGGTGTTGTCCATCCTCTAATGGCTTCAATATTCTCTAGATATACTGCTATACCTTGTTATAATGTGTCCCAAGTAATGGGTTTGTTCTTGGTAAAAAGAACACTTGCTAAGTTTGGAATACAACCGATGTTCCCTTAGCACTTGCAATACCAGTCTTAGGTGATTTTCATGCTCTTCCTATGACTTAGAATAGACAAGTATTTCATCCAGGAATAATATAACAAACTTATCCAAGTAATTCCTAAATATGTCATTCATTAATAACATAAAGACATATGGTGCATTTGACAATCCAACTAGAACCACTACAAATTCATAATGCCCATACCTAGTTTTAAAGGTTGTCTTATTGGTGTCTTCTTTCTTGATTTTTACCTAATGGTACCCTGATCTCAAGTCTATATTTGAAAATATATTTTCCCCTCTTAGCTGATCAAAGAGGTCATCGGTTCTGGGTAGAGGGTACTTGTTCTTTACAATGGATTTATTTAGCTGTCAAAATTCAATACACAGCCTCAAGGTTCCATCCTTAGTTTTGACAAATAGTACTAGTTCTTCCTAATGAGAATGAATCGATTACCAACACGTTGACCTGGGCTCTGAATCACTATCCTGGTTTCAAGAATGATATAGCAGAAAATTAAATCTGTTATTAAAATCAATCTCTATATATATGAATTGCTAGATTAACCCCATCTGCATATTCAGGATCGTTGTAGCAAGAGTGGCAACACGGATCTGAGTGAATGTCCTCAAATCTAACAGATTTTATACATGTCTTGGCCTCCTTGATCAGCTCGGTTGTCACTTCAATAGCTTTGACCTCTGTTGCGGCTTCCATGGGAGGAATTGCAGCTTCCACATCCATTCATGCCCAGGTCCAAGATCCACATATATAATGCTCAGATGGTTGATCCATCTAACATCAATATACTTAATATGACGTATATGATGAATTATCAGAATTGGGAACAAATTACCTTTGAAACCCTGCTAGATCTTGAACATAAATTCATAGAGAACAATCATCCTCACAAAGTCATTTTCGTGTAGATTGAAACATGAATTTTACCTTTAAGTGGTTTGATCCACCTTCAAAACAATTGAACTTTCAACCTGTAGGTTCTAATCACACCTTCCTCGTTCTCCCCCAATTGAAGGCTATCTTGATCTTTGCATTTGAATCCTTCATGCTTCTTACTATGCATTCCTGTAATAACCAGATTGATGGTTGTATGCTTGGATTGTCAACATTATACCAGTGAACAACTATCATAAACCACTATCATAGAGGATCGATCATTCTATGGTCCTTAAAGATAAGATGCTATGATATTATCATCATAGCTCTGATACCAATTGAAGAAATTGAGTATAAGAATATTAGGACAAGAAGATTGGCAGAAAAAGGCTTCAATCCATAATTCTCAACATTATATTCATCTTAATGATACAAATATATAATATAATAATGAAACCACCTCAATTGTTCTCACATCGACACCTCATCAAGAGATAAGGTAGGAGGAGGACATATAAGAATCTAGAAACACACTTAGGATAACAACTATATCCTAGCATGTAAAATATACAAAGGTGGTATACTAAGACTTAATGATTGTATATGAAAAAGAGGCTAACAAGGTGAAACACTTGGACATATGTACCCTTTCTTCAACAATTCTTCCAACTTCATTTTTAATTCTTTTAATTCCAGTGTACTCATTATGTCAGGTGTTTTTGACACCGGGGAGCTCCTGGCACTAAATCAATATAGAAATCTATCTCCCTCTTTGGTGGCAACCCTAATATTCCTTGGAATACATATTCAAATTCTTGTAGTACCTAAAATTATTCAAGGCTTGTCCCCTTTGTATTTTTTAGTTCCTCCACATGGGTTGCATACAATTGAAATCATTTTGTGAAACATCTCTTCATCTGTAAGGATGAAATCTCCCTTATAGAGATGGGTCTTGAAACTCCTTTCATAGTTCTTTGTTTTCCTTCTTCATCAAGACATGTAAATGTCTTATTATGACAATATAGGACAACATGATGTGTGTCCAACCAATCCATTCCAATTAAAATATCATAAGATCCCAATGGTATAATATTTAGATCAACATTAGTATTCACACCATTAACACTAGTACATTTGCGTCAAATTCCAACGACGCGTTCGATGCAATTGCCACTTTATATTGTCGGGAGAACGACAAACAACGGACCCCCTCAAACGTCATTTCACATGAAGTATCTTTTCCGATGACATAGATTTCGTCGTTATTGTGACGTCTTGGAGGTGGAAAGACTGACGTCTTGAACGTGGCAAGAACGATGTTTTGAACGTGGCAAGAGAGATGTATGGAATGTGGCAATACCAAGGTCTTGAACATGGCAAGAGAGATGTCTTAAACGTGGCAAGAGAGACGTCTAGAACGTGGCAAGAGAGAAGTATTGAACGTGGCAAGACTGACGTCTTGAAGGTGGCAAGAGAGATGTCTAGAACGTGGCAAGAGAGACGTTAAGAGGTATGATCTCTGATGTGGTTGCTATGGGAGCGACACTCCAAGATGTCACAATAGCGACTGTGTTGTAGGTATTTAAAAAAAAAAATACAATATCAATACTGAGAGGGACAGGTACATTAACCTTTGCTAAGATACTAGCCATATCAATATTTAAATCTATATCATTGGTCTTAGGCAAGGTTGGTTGAGGAGGAG
>SNQJ01S0200155.1:3397-17193 GCA_010110895.2 Picea sitchensis | reverse complement strand
TGAGGGGATTTTGTAGAAATTGCACCATTTTACAGTGTCCTTTTTTGTCTTCCCATGATCCTTCTTTTCATGTGGCTTGGACTGGTTTTCAGGAGACTGTTTGTTAGGGCCATCTTTATCATACTTTGGTTGTTGTGGATTTGCAGACCCAAACTCCCGTTTGTTCTAGTGCTTAAATTTCTGCTCGATTTTAACAACATATTGATAAGCAGCGCCGAGTGATGAGATGTCCAGAAAATCCATTTCAGTTTGGATGTATTTGTGTAGAGTCCCACGGTATTTCAGAACCAAATATTGTTTGGAGTCTTTGATACCTAGCTTGGTGTGCAAGGTATGGAAGGTATTAGTGAACTACAAAACTGTTTGGCCCCTCTCTTGCTACAGTGTGGTCCATCTCATGTACTGGCCCTCATAGTTTCCAACAGGGTAATATTGTTCCTTCACTGCATCCACAAAAAATCGCAAGTGGGCTCGACCCCATATATTCTGGACTCCTCTGTGGAACTTTTCTCCCAGTAAGTTTCCCACCAATGTTTGACATGGGGGAGAGCTTTAAGGAGTGTGAAGGTGATCTTTTCCTTGTCGGAAAAATTATGAACAGAGAAATAACCTTCTAACATATTTAACCAATTGTCTAAGACATCCGCATCTATCTGATCTTCAAATACGAGAATATCAAAATTACCCTGTACCTTGAAAGGAGAGGTTCTTCCAAAGTGGTTGTTTGATGAAGATGCGTTTATTTATATTGGCATGCATTGAAGGATGTGGGAAAAATTCTCCATCATTTCGTCCCTCTGTCGCGTGAGAGCTTTCTCAAGCAACAGATTGATAGAATCGGCTGCTCTGTCATTTTTCTTTTCTTCTGCCATGGAGGGTTTCTTGGGCGTGCAAGAGCGATTATCTTCAAGAGAGACAAGCTTGAGACCCAACTTGCTATACTCAGACCTCGTTGGGGACATGCACTGAAAAATTATCAAGAGCAACTTGCTCTGATACCACTTATCCAGATTATTTTGGGCACGAAATGAGAGCGGATATATAATAAAGAAATATACAGAGATATCTCAGATATCCAACAATATAACATAAATGTATCAGAGATGCAACTGTAAACACAGAGATACAGTAATACAATTTCTATTAATGAGTGAAAATGTACAAAGACTGTGAAAATACAGAGTGAAAGACTCGGTAGAATGGTGACAACTTATCTTTGAGAAGAGATGTGACGGCTACTCACATTTGTAACAATATGATTAAAATGAGGCTCTGAAGGTATTTTTACAATAAACAGGAATGTCAAAAACCCTAGACATCCAAAAACCTAACCCTAGGAGATGAAGCGCCAAAAGTCATGYGGGCCCYGTTTAGGTAAGTCAATACACCAACTTCCAGGGGTTGTAACTTTTGCATACGATCTTCGTTTTAGGCGCACGATAGCCCATTGGAAAGGTATTACCGAGGTGATTAATTTTAGGTGCTCAATCATTTTTATAGCCATTATTGAGAAGCTCTATCCCGAAAAACCTTCATTTAGGCCCTCAAAATGGCCCTCGAAGTTAAAACTGCTAAAAATAGTAAATTGTCAAAATTGTCAGAAAACTGTTTTGAGTGAGTTAGAAAAGGTAGGTGGCCATCGATATCTACATGGATCAATCCTCCCTCCTTAGGAAGAAATGGTCTCCATTGCGTTGAGTTCTACGGGGAAAAGGGAAAATGATTGTTGAATTTGGATCTTGGGGAGCTACTTGCCTTGCTGGATACATCGTGTTGCTTGGTTTGTGGAAAGTCGTCAAAAACCAGTTGAGGTTGTCTATTCAACAAGTCGAGCTACATGAGAGGACTGTGTGCAGAAGGAATATTTTTTCTTTGCTGTAACCTTGTCAACTTGCTTCTGTTGGATAGAAGGTGCTTGGGGCGAGGCTGTAGTGGTTGCAGTGTCCCTCTGTTCACCTTTTGAACAGATTGTGAAGAAGCTGAATTTTGTAGTATGAGATACTACATTGCGACACTGTTTAGGTGGAACAATAGTTGGAACTACCTTTGGTATTTTGTAGAGATGACCCCCCAGAGAAACAATGACACTGCAAGGTTGAGATTCATAAACAACATAACGTTTCCACATATATGGCTAGCTCAAGAGAACATCACAAACATCCAGTGGGGAAACATCACATAATAACTCATCCTTGAAGGGTTGGACGCTATATGACAATCGACACTGCTGGATGACATGAAGATCTCGTCCTTGGCGAAGCCACCCAATGTTGTATGGTTGTGGGTGTGGTGTTGTCGACAATCCCAACTGTTTTACGACCTCTACTGAGATGAGGTTCCTCTGGCTTCCACTATCAATAATAAAATGCAGCGGGGTCCCCTTCACCCACATATGTGAATGAAAAATGTGTTTCCCTTTTTCAAGATATGTTGGTTCTTTTGGTTGAATTGTTGCAGTCGTAACAATAGCAGTGGGGTCTGTGTCGATGATCTGTCTTTTACCAGTATTTTCAAAACCAGTTTGATGAAGATGCACATGTTTCTATCGATAGTCGTTGAAGGATGTGGGAAAAATTCTCCATCATTTCGTCTCTCTATCGCATGAGAGCTTGCTCAAACAATAGATTGATAGAATTGTCTGCTCCATCATTTTTCTTTTCTTCCGCCATGGAGGGTTTCTTGGGCGTGGGAAAGTGATTGTATTCAAGAGAGACAAACTTGAGACCCAACTTGCTATACTCGGACCTCGTCGGGGACATGCACTAAAAAATGATCAAGAACAATCTGCTTTGATACCACTGATCCAGATTATTTTTGGCACAAAATGAGAGTAGAGATATAATAAAGAAATATACAGAGATATCTCGGATATCCAACAATATAACATAAATGTATCATAGATGAAACCGTAAACACAAAGATACTGTAATACAATTTCTATTAATGAGCGAAAATGTACAAAGACTGTAAAAATACAGAGTGAAAGACTCGTTAGAATGGTGGCAACTTATCTCTGAGAAGAGATGTGACCGCTACTCGCATTCGGAAGAAGATGATTAAAATGAGGCTTTGAAGGCTCTTTTACAATAAACAAGAATGTCAAAAACCCTAGACATCCAAAAACCTAACTCTAAGAGATGAAGTGCCAAAAGTCATGTGGGCCTCGTTTGGGTAAGTCAGTACATCAACTTCATGTGGTCGTAACTTTTGCATACGATCTCTGTTTTAGGCGCACGATAGCCCGTTGGAAAGGTATCGTCGAGGCTATTCATTTTAGGGGATAAATAATTCCTTTGGATATATTTTATAAGTTATATCTCGAAAAACTTTCATTTAGGCCCTCAAATGGCCCTGAAAGTTAAAACTGCTAAAAATAGTAATTGCCAAAATTGCGAAAAAATTGTTTTGAGCGAGTTGGAAAATGTGGGTAGCCACCGATACCCACTTGGATAAAAAAACCATTCATATTGATATGCACTTCCTATTACCTAAGTTTGCGGGCCAAATAACTTGTGAGAACGTCGATTCTTGGCTTCAAAGTCTTTCCACATACTTTCATACATGTCCTAAGATGACATAGAGATGAAACTTCAAATCATTGGTCTGCAACTCGAGGGAATTGTGTAGACATGGTGGGACACTCAACTAGAGAATTCTTCCTGGGTCATGGACATAGGATACCTTCTTGAGACACAAACACCACACATTACGACGTGGGTGGGATTTTCCCAGGCACTTAGAGACCGCTTTTATTCGTGGGGATATCGCTAAAACCTCCTTTCCAAATGGTTGCAACTCTGACAACTCACCCATCAGTCAATACATAGTTACATATATGTCTTTTGCAAGTTGCGCATCCATCTATAAATTTCAAATCCAGAAGTGGTATTGATTTCTAAATTTAATTCTAGTTTATTAACAATTTTTCGTCGTGAATTCGATTTGTTTGAGTCTCCTTCATTGGACAAATCCTTTTTTCAGGCCTCGACCATGGAGCATAAAGTGGCTCCTCAAGTCTTCTCTCCCCCAACTTGATATGGTCCTTCTCATGCTAGTCCTTTGCAAACTAAGCATTCCCTGGTTTCCTGTGCTTCCCCATCCACACCCAGAAATGCGCTCTAGTGTACCTTTCATAAGACTAACTCGTATACATCTGCAAACCGTCAGACACTTAAAAATATTTTCACCAACCATAATATATTTGCATAGGTCGCTCAACCAGATTCCCCTGACCATCTTGAAGTAGTCTCTCTCGACAATCCTACCTAAGTGGACCCTTCTCTAATCCCGATGACCACTAATGAACTCGCCATCTCTAATATACTGATGTTTACACATAATTGTCAGATTAAGAATGAGTTGGCTACACTCATCTTGGACAACAAAATCCAAAAGAACTTCGTTGCCCAGAACTTGGTGACATGCTTGAAACTCCCCACCACTCTGCACCTGACCCTATACCAGCTCGCCTGGGTACAAAAGGAAGGCCCTCATCTCACTAGCTCCCAATGTTGTGCAATTACCTTTGCGATTAGCCCTTTTCAGGATATTGTGGTGTGTGATGTATCTCCTCTTGATTGTGTCAATTTGTTACTTTCCATTCCCTACCAACAAGACTGACACACTATCTATTGTGCTAGATATCATCAATACCACTTGCAACATGAGGGGAGCAACTATGTGCTTACTCTTCTGCTCTTAAATCCACCCAACCTTACTGACCACATGATCGTTAATCAAGTCAGTCTGGACCAATCCGTCTATTTGTGCTTAGATTGCCCCATTAACTTAGACAACCAGAATAACCTTGCATCTCCTTTCATGAATCCCCTGCTCCAATAATTTGCAGATGTCTTCACACAACCCACATAACTACCCATGTCTCGCTCTATTGAGCTTAGACTTGATCTAATTCCTAGTGCTTCTTTTCCCGACACCCTATCCTATCACATCACTCCCTCAGAGGTCGCTGAGATGGAACACCCAATTAGTCAACTTTTGAACTTAGGCCAATTTCTCCATGTGCGTCCCCCGCCTTTGTTATCCCAACCAAAGATGATTCAGAATGACACCTAGTGACCCACTATCGTACCCTTAATAAAGCCAATGTTAAAACTCACTAATTCCTACCCTGGATTGAGGAATTGTTGGACCACTTACAAGGGGATATTCCTTCACACAGATGGATTTGAGAGCTAGTTAACATCAAGTTCGCATGAATGCAACAAGTCATTTGGGTAAATGCGTGATCATTTATCTTGATGATATCTTGGTCTTCAATAATTCTTAGGCGAAACATCTTCAACACATCCGCAACATCCTCGAGCTACTGCAGGAACATACACTTCTGGTAAATAAATCTTATGTTGCACACACATCATTTCCACATTTGGGACTCATACTGGACACAACAAGGGGTCGATTAGATCCATCTCGGATATAGGTTTTGGCACAATGGCCAATGTACTCCAATTCCCATGACATCAAGATTCTTTTGCAAAAGGTTGGGCACCACTTTTCTCAGCGTCCACCCACATTATATTCTACACATGTTGTCCTTTTGCCGGATAGGCATCAAGTTCCCTTTGAGATTAAGAAAGATGCATTTCAGTTCACAAGTGGGGAAATAATTAAAAACTCTTCCTGATGATGGACCACATTTGTTTGGTCCAAAACGTCGAATAAAAAACTGATGAGATCATTCCGAAAGAACCACCTTATCAAAACATGAAGATCATTTGATGACATTCCATTCATAGGCCCTTGCTCCTTCTGGCTCGACACATCACCAACAGGAACATCAGTTAGCTCGACGTTTTATCCATATGTTGACTCAACGCTATACTCAGGAAGCAATTTCCTTACGAGCAACCCAAGATCGTGTGAGACAGAGGCATGATAAGTAACACTCACCATTGTTCTTTCAGTTAGAAGATCATGCATGTATCTTGCTGGGCAAGTACCAATTCAAACACTAATATCATTTGCAACACAATTTCTCTCATTTGATGGCGGAAGTAGGGACACTTCCAGATCTAAACAAAGAGGAATTGAGCCATGAGGAAGTGCACCCCACTTCCTTGACCATTTAGGATGAGAGGGCACTCCTTAATTAGTATTGTAGTTAGTGTGGTAGTTAGTTTCAAATATTTCTATTGTAAACAATAGTTCACTTCAACACTTTCAACTACAAGCATTTAGTGGGCTTTTAACAATCACTCTTGTAAGCATTTAGTTAGTTGTTGCGACTTGTATTGTAATTAACTAATGCTTATAAAATGTGCTCCTCTAATTTTTTTTCTCCATTTTCGTGTATATTCTATTTTCTTTCCTCCAAGCTATCTAATTTCTGTTCTTCATTGCACATTTTAATTTTATGTGTATTTTCTGATATGAAATTAGCAAATAAATAATTGATTTTTTAAGTTGAATTTTTAGGTAATGTTAAAGTTTCATACCTATTGGAATTTTGTTAGAAGTTTTGCTCAAATATAAAATTCTAAATCCATAAAAAGATTGACCTTTTTATTACCGAATTCCACTGTAGAAAAATTACTATCTGATATGTTTCATTCAACGTTTCTATATCCATGTAAGATGAACTCGCGTGATGTGTGATATATATTTATTTCTCCATAGAGTTGTCGTGCTCATTTCCGTCTAAGTGGTTGTATAGGAGCAAAGAAGTCAATCTATAACATGGCAGTAAGGGAAGGGGTTTGCATAACGAAACAGAGATCACACAAAGATGAGGATAAAGATCATTTCACTCAATTTTAAATTATGTTAATTTAACATAAGAGGCTGCGTTGATGTATTTTGTGTTTTGTAAGTGTGACACGTTACTATAATAATACACCTTGAACATGTCAATTTAGCAATATCCCAGTTTTATTATCAAAAAATGAAGAATGGTAGAATACAACTAAATCAATATAATATCCATACCCCCAAATTACGAAATTACGAGGAAGAGAAAAGGTAATTGGCAGTGGAAACAAAAGGATTGCCAATTTTCATAATGGCATACATAAAAAAGAATCACCATCGACGGTATACATTTCATCAAATAAAAGTTTAATTTACGGCTAATTTAATCGATTGTGGGTATTTAGTTGATTTAATATCACTAAATGTTCAATAAAATAGGATACAGTAACTTATATGGCCACGTTTAGTTAAAAAGATCAATTATCCAATTACGGTTCACAATCACAATACATATCAACCTAAGGGGCGGATTTAGATGAGCAAGTAAGGTTCTGAAATTGCGAGTTTCAATCTCACTTGGTGGTAACCAATGATATGGTTTACGCCTCCATTTAGAAATAAAAAGTTATGGTTTTCATTGTACACTTCTGAGTTTCTTGAAATCATATTATTACGAGTTTTATTATTAGTGGACAGGTTTGCAATCTTTACATCTTCATTTACTAAAAGGTCATAATCAATATAAATGAGATCAGAGATAAATTTACATACAAAATTAGTCATCCCTAATCAGACTGGAAGAACCTATAACAAATAAAAACATGTGATTAAAACATTCATTAACTACATTACGTCAATGATGGTTAGAAACATGTGATTAAATGGAAGATTACTAGCATAGCCACAAGTAATTCGTGGCTGGTGAACGTCGAAATAATCGATCTTGGGCATTAAATAACCGCAAAACTCTGTGCATTAAATAACAGACGCAGTACAGGCAGGAAAATCCTGCCCAGTAAATAATAGTTGTAATAAATAGTGGCTGGTGAATTTGGGTTCTCTAGAAAATGAAACTTTAATCACTCAAAGGTGGCAATCAACTAGCTATTATAGTAAATTTTGTTAAATATAATGTAACCTCAACATGATGACTGTACACTGCTAGCTGTCCTGGCCAGCTGTACTTTCTATTTTTGATTTGCTTGAGCCTATTTAGATCAGCTATTTCCCTTTGCATAGTATCTTCTTCATTAACTTCTTCATGTACTCGTTTTGTACTCTTCTTCATATATTCTAATATACTGTTTTATGTTCTATTCTTTCTCTCTGCATTTCTTGATTCACAATTTATCATGGTATCAGAGCTACAGTAGTAAGCCTCTTCACACAGGCTGGAGAGCAACACGATCTTCAAACAACACAGAGCTTTCACGGATCTTGAGAGCATTCGACATAGACTTTTCACAAGGCTTGGAGAGTTGTCCATTATACTCTCGAAAGATCCTCGCAGGAAACTTCCACGAGGAAGTTGTCCACTCATACGCTCAAAAGATCAGCGTAAGAAGCTCACGCGCCAAAGTAGAGCGTACAACGCTCGAAAGATCGAGGAAGAAGAGAGTGCAGAAGAAGAAACTTTAAAGATTCTTGTAATTTTCAAGAATCATCAAAGAAGTTACGAAGAAGAGCTTCAGAAGGTAGAAACGTTGAAGATTTCACAGAATTCGCTCAAATTTGTAAAAGATTGTTGCAGAAGGTAGCATCGTTTAAAGATTTACGGGAAATCGCTCAAATCTGTCAAAGATTGCAGCAAAGAACAAAGAACTCGTGAAATTCTTTCAAATCTTTGAAAGATTCACGAATTTTTCTTCTATAGAAGAAAATCCTTGCAAAGGCAATAGAGAACGTGTCTCAGGTTCAAAGAACAACCGTCGCGGCCGTAAGATTTGTCCTACGAACAGATCTGAGGCGGCAATCCAGTTCAGAAGGGACGAGGAGAGCGCGGAAAAGGCAAAAGAATTTTAGCCGTTAGATCTTGCGCAGAGGCCTGACAGCCGTTGGATCAGTGAGAAAGTGCACGAGGTTTAGTCCTCTGAAGTGCACTGGAGAAATTTCGACTTGTGAAGTTGCGAAATCCCGACATCATCTGGATCATCCATCAAGAGACACATGGCGAGATCTCAGCATTTCGCTAACTCGCAAGGTGTAAAGGTCAGAAGACTGCTATGAGAATTCGCGAATCACGAAATCACGAGTCATTCTGGACCGTTGGATTGAGATAGATCGTGAGTCGTTGATCTTATCCCATCGCAAAATCGGGGATCGAGAGTTGGACGAGCAAAGGAGACTGCTCTCCAAAACCCCGATATGCAACATCTCGACACTGCAAATCGTGAAATTTTGAAAAGATTGTGAGCCGTCCATCTCAGAGGACAGGTGGATTGTGAGCCGGCCCATCTCAGAGGACAGTGGCAAGCATTCGCGCCATCATTTTGGGATTTCAGAATTTGGGATTTTGGAGGTCTTGTTGACGAAGGTCACGAAGACCTGCTTAAAGTCCCTAAACTCCGGTATCACGCTACCGGCCCATTCATTCGACACATGGCGTATATCAAAAGAAACCGGCTTCGCATTTCTAGCTTATCTGTGGTTTCAAGTTGTCGAGGATTTGGAGTCTAGTCACGAAATCGTGGAACGATGAGGACCGTCCATCTTAAGAGGACACATGACAACAAGCTAGGCCTTCGGGGAAACTCCCAAAAGGAAAGGGCCATCGAAATTTCAGAGATCAGGCTTTGGGGAGTCGAGACCATGGTCACGCTATTGAGTCAGCGGGAACCGAAAGTGACTAAGCCACGGGTCATATAAGGAGAGTTCATGTGGACCAGAGGTATAGCTCAAGGGGCTAACTAATGTTAACGCCATTTCGACAAATCGACATTTTCGAAGTTTGCTAAGCCGAAAACTCGGGACAAGAGTTCTAAACTCAACAAATAATGAATCACTTCAAACCGACAGGGATCCGGGCCATATCATAGGAAGATCTAGACCGTTAAATCGTCGAAAAGCATATTTCGCATTTCGGCAATTTGAAAGACGTATATGTTCCGAAAAGCCCGTGAGCTTTAACAAGGCGCTGCGGGTCACATTGCACGGTGACTATACAAATTCACACGATAAGCTCTTCGCCATTGACACAAATTGGCGCTTCGGGCGATCGAGGTTACATGACAAGAGATCGGAGGACTGTGATAACCAAGTCCCCGACGTCGTAATCGCTAAGCCAAAATCCTTTAAATTTTGAACACAGAAGCTCAAGTCACTCCAAATTATGCTGCCAGAGATGTGTAAGTAAGAATTTTGTTTCGCTTTTGGTTAAATTCTTTAAAAAATATATATATGGCCGTTTGGCAATTCTAGGACCAACATAGGGTCCGATTCTTTTTGGAAATAACTATGAGTTTTGGTCTCTTCTGATGAAATCCTTCTGCAAGCACAAGAGTGTTGGGATCCAAAGTGGACTTTTGGATATGTGGAACCGTGATTCAGCAAACTTACCCGCCATGACTAATCAACAAAAAATTGCTCAAAAATACGAGAAACGTGAGAAAATAAAACTAAGTTTTGATTCGTACCGGTGGATGACTCGATTTTTTCAAAAATCACAAGCGCTGGTACTTCAAAACAGGCCGGGACATCCTTAAATCTTCCTACAAAGGAAATGACAAGGTAAAAAAAATCAAGCTGCAGACCTTGAGAACACACTTTAATACTTTAAAGATGGTCGAGTCAGAAAATGTTGATACATTCATGACCAGAGTTATGGGAATAGTAAACTAGATCAGATTGACTGGTGAAACCATCACCAATCAACGAATTGTTGATAAAATCCTCATAAGTTTACCAAATAAATTCAAAATAGTTGTTAAAACCATCCTTGAATCCAAGGATACGTCAAGATTTTCCAATGTATTTTAATTCAATTTCTCTGGTGACACATGAGATGAGACTACATCTCATAGACGAGTCAATCTCCAATGCTTTCAAAACTCAATTCTTCGTCAGTAGAGGGAGAGGGTGAGGAAGAAGCAAGGGTCACCAAGGAAGAGGGAGTAATCAAAATAAATCTCATTCCACTGGAGTTAACATACAACAATATCTGAATCAAAATTTCCAAGGTCAAAGACAACAACAAAAAATCAACATCGGGGAATTTCCACCAAGAGCGTGTGAGGGAGAAGATCAAATGAGAAATCAAGCATAATGCTATTACCGCAAAAAGTATGGGCACTATGAACTGGAATGCGTGAAGAAGCAAGCAGATCGGCTCTCAGGTAGAGCACATGTGTTAAATCACACGAGAGAAAACTCAGAGGTATGTTTCTTTCGTGCCAAAATACTGAACAAAAACCTAAATATCTTCCTCAAGTTGCCGGACAAGGATGCAAAGAATAATACGACAAAAAATAAAGAATTAATTTCATGCATTGACTCTTCAATCTCATCTCATATTACACTTGGAAACGATTTTATTTAGGGCCAAGTTCAAGGAAAGGAATTGTTCTATTCTTACTAAACAGAATAAAGAAAGACATAAACAATGTCTATCATGTTCTAGATCCGAAACATAATCTCTTAAGTGCAGGACAAATTTCATTGAACATGGCTATTATATGATGTACTTTTTGAGGGAGCATCTGCAAGATATATGACAAAATCTCAAGGTAAAATTGATTTATGAAATCCATTACGACTCAAAATAGGATTTTCCCTTACCCTCGTGAAATGAAATCATCTCAAACCATATGCACAAAGTGCATCAACCCTAAATGAAACAATGGTTTGGTATACAAGATTTGGACATCTACTCATTTCAAAGTCTAAGTCTTCTATAAGAACTCCATGGTCAAGGTCTTCCTATCTTTAAAGAGCAAATTCCCCCATGTGAGTCTTGCATACTTGGAAAACATAAGAGAACTAGTTTTCCACAGTCTTCCAATCAAGCCAAACAACATCTTGAACTTGTTCACACTGACCTATGTGGACCAATGCAAACATAGTCAATAGGTGGTAGCTTTTATTTTCTAACATTTATTGATGATTTCAGCAGAAGAATATGGATCTATTTTATCAAACACAAGTCTGAAACTTTTGCAAAATTCAAAGAGTTCAAGGCAGAAGTTGAAAAACAGAGTGGAAAATATATCAAAGCACTCAGGTCATATGGAGGAGGAGAATACAACTCCAAAGAATTTGCAATTTTTTGCAAATCACAAGGCAGTATCATGCAAACAACAACCAGATATACTCCACAACAGAATGGAGTGGCTGAAAGGAAAAATCAGACAATAATGAATATGGCAAGAACACTTCTTAAAGAGAAAAGTTTGTCAAATAGGTTTTGGGATGAAGCAGTACCATGCTCAGTTTATCTCCTGAATAGATCTCCAACCACCAGTCTAAAGATGAAAGTTCCTCAAAAAGCATGGAGTGGGACAAAGCTCAATGTTGCACATCTAAGGACATTTGGATGCATCGCATACGCTCACATACCTTTAGAATTAAGGAAGAAATTGGATGACAGAAGTGAGAAATGTATTTTCACTGGATATAGTGAAACATCTAAAGTTTACAGGCTTTACAATCCAATCACCAAAAAACTAATTCTCAGCAGAGATGTAAAATTTCTGGAAAATCAATTCTGGAATGATTCAGAAAATCAACAGATGGACAGTCAAAATCCATTGCTGCCAAGTTCTGAAAACGCAGAAAATTCAGAACAACAAGTACCTCAAACCATTCTTCCAAGATTGCAGGTACAAAGACAACCTGAAAATTCTCAGGATAACTCAACTTCCAGCAGAGAATCATTCTCTGAACCACAAAATCAGAGAACTCGAAGTTTGAGAGAAATCCATTAGCAGTTGGATGACTTTGAACAAAACAACCTTTTTGCTTTAATGTCATGTCAACCTACATCTTTTAAGGAAGCAGCTAAGGAGCCACATTGGGTTCAAGCCATGAACCAAAAAATTGACTCCATTGAGAAGAACAAGACATGGGATCTTGTGGATTTGCCAAGTCACAAGAAGAGTATTGGTGTCAAGTGGGTTTACAAAACTAAACTCAATGAAAAAGGGTAGATCGAAAAACACAAGGCAAGACTTGTTGCCAAAGGATTCTCACAACAACCTGGTACTGATTATGGTGAAACTTTTTCTCCAGTAGCAAGATTAGACAAGGTAAGGACTCTATTGGCCATAACAACCCAACACAAATGACAAGTACACCAGATAGATGTCAATTCAGCGTTCCTGAATGGTTTCTTAGAAGAAGAAGTTTATGTCGATCAACCACCTGGATTTGAAGTCCAAGAGCACCCAACCAAATTCTATCGGTTGAAGAAAGCCTTGTATGGCTTAAAGCAAGCTCCAAGAGATTGGTACAGTAGAATTGACACTTATTTGATCAAAAGTGGTTTCAGCGGAAGCCAAAATGAGCCAACTCTATACACCAAAACAGATCAGCACGGTAAAATTTTGATTGTATGTTTATATGTTGATGACATGATCTATACGAGAAATCTTGAATTAACAAATTTTAAACATGCCATGCAATCTGAGTTTGAGATGACAGATCTTGGCATAATGAAATATTTTTTAGGGATTGAGGTTCATCAATCAGCCAAAGGCATTTTTGTCTGTTTGCAAAAGTATGCAACAGACATCCTCAAAAGATTTCGCATGGAAGAATGCATTCCAGCAGAAACCCCCATACCACTAGGCACAAAATTGAACAAGAAAGATGAAGGCCCTACAGTGGACTCTACCCTGTACAAAAGCTCAGTAGGGAGTTTGTGGTATCTTACAGCAACTAGGCTTGACATTATGTATGCAGCCAGCCTGGTTTCTAGATTCATGGAATCCCCCAAAGATTATCATTGGAAATGGAGAAACGAATTCTAAGATATGTTGCAGGAACTCTCAATTTCGGCTTATGGTACACTAAATCTGATAGTAATCAACTTTCTGGTTACACAGACAGTGATTTTGCAGGCAACCTAGATGACAGGAAAAACACATCTGGAC